>MU684183.1:0-41386 GCA_026770625.1 Nicotiana glauca
TATATATATATATATATATATATTAATTTTGTATTTTTTAATTTAAAATAATTTTAAAACTCCAAAAATGTCCAAGGAAGAGATAAAGCAAATAAAAGGTCCACCAAAAATGGAGAAGAAAAGCAACTGGGTATGTTTTGGATAAAGCTTACACAGTTCACGCTACCCTCAGGAACTGGGGTATGTTTTTAATTTCCTTATTATTGCTTCACTGGTGTCGGATCCTAAAAAATGCACAGCTTTTAGAGTATATGACAAATATCCGGTTGTATTTTGTCAATGATCTAATTAATTTCGCTCGCGTGCAGAGGATGAATCAAAGGTGGGGCTGATAAAAGACTCAAATTATTTCAACCTAACATTTATAAACCAGAAGAGTTTGAGCAGGCTATTCAAGGCTGTCAATTCGTTTTCCATGTTGTTACCCCTTTGTTGCATTCTGAAGGATTTCACGTATGATTTTTTGTCCTCCCTCCCCCCTTTTAGTGGCAGATTCAAAAATTTTAAATCATGTGTGCTTAACTATTTTTTTATCATAAAATTGCGAATGAAACTGGATGCTCAGTTAATACATTTGTATAAAATTTCTAATTTAATTTTTTTAAATATAAATGAGAGTATATTTGGTTCCAAAAGTAATGGGTGCTAAGCACCGTAACCTATAATGTAGGTCCGCCCATGCCCCCTTTCCACTAAGACATTGATACATCCCCAAATTCAATTGAGTTTAAGTTTTACGCACATGTACTCTCTCTATATATGTATAACTTATTAAAATATAGAATTATCCAAAAGATGGAAAAGTCCAATATCATAGAATTTTATTTTTTTTTAATTTTGATTTTTGTTTTGGGTGTCATATGAAACAGTACAAAAATAAAACTGAGGCTTCAGTTACTGCAGTGAAGAAAATTGGAATGACTTGCCTTAAATCTGGGACAGTAAAAAAGCTACTCCTCTGTTCAATGAATTATTTTTAAATTTGGTAACAATTTATTATAAACTTACAATTTTATTTTTAATGAAAAATTTTTATAACCACACAAATACTTTGGGTCCATTTAAATTTGTTTAGGACAACAAATTTCAAAAATATTCAATTTTTTTTAAATTCTGTACCCAATCAAACAGGTTCACGTGCATATGTGGTTGCTGCTTCTCCATTGAAGGATGATGGAACTAATTTCAAGGATTTGATGGATGAAACGTGTTGGACACCTCTCATTTTCTCAAATCCTTATGGGGATGAGGGGCTTAGGGTGAGTCTCGTGTATTTATTTATATTGCTATATACTGCAGTAAAGTTGTTATGCAGTTTAACCGGTGATAGCAAGTTACTATTTCTTTCGTTCCATTTCAACGGTCGTTTTAGCTCTTCATTCTCACTAAGTAAACAATAAATACGATGTATAGTTTACTAAGTTACTTTTTATTAAATATTTTTTGAGAATTAAGCAATATTAAAAATTTAATAACTACTACTTCTTTAATATTAAGGGTATAATTAAAAAAAATTATTAATTTAGTCTTAAACTCCTAAAATGTCACTTATTTTGAGATAAATTTTGAGCTAAATTGAATTTTAATTTGGGATGAAGGGAGTGTCATTTTTATCAAGTTTAGCAATTATTTAATGCTTATTCACTAAAATCCGGCATCACGTAAATATTCTTCATAATATCAGTACATATAACTTGTAATTCTTTATCATACTCCTTCTCTTTTAATTTATGTAAACTTGTTTGATTGGGCACGTAGTTTAAAAAAATAAACTTTTGAAATTGGTGGTCCTAAACAAATAAAAAAGGGATAGAGTATTTGTATGGTTATACACCAACAAATACTGCATTATTCTTGTCACTGTTGACTCACGAGAAAAGTCTATAATTCACTCAAGTTTTTAGAAGAGCTTATTGGAAAAGTGCCAATTGTGCATATTGAAGATGTATGTGAAGCTCATTTGTTCTCCATGAAAGCTGCAGTCAATGGCCGTTTCTTGTGCGCTAGCTCCTTTGTTTCTTCTGCAGAGATTGGCTGTTATTACCAACAGAATTATCCACAGTTTAATCTCAACCAAGAGTAAGATCGATTGTCAACCTTTCATTATCCATTGATTTTAAGTTTTATACATCGATAGTGTGAAAAGTGTTTGGCTGTTTGCATTTTAATTAGGTCCATAACGAAGTAACTACAATGTAAAAATATGTGCGATTTAATTAGTCGTGACTTGATAAAAATGGTAACTAACCTCAGAGGCAGATTCAAGATTTGAACTTAATCGGATTTGGGTCAAAACTACTAGATTTTGTCGATCCCATATATTTGAGCCTACCTCCACCGCTGACTACTCTTATATATTAGGTTAAACGACAATGATAAATTAAAATAAGATATTGTCAATTTATATAACTAATGCATTACCTACTTCATTTGTCTCAAACATAGTATCCTTCTATTTACATACATGACAAAAGATTTTAGAGGTGAAAAACGACAGTACTACTAATTTCATTGAAATTTTGTTTTCTATATTTAGAAACTAATACAAATTTTAAATGCGATGAACTTTTTTGCATTTAAAATATTGAACAAGATTTAGTAAAAGAAATTCAAATTTGAATAGCCCAAAGAATAGGAATCTGAATATCTTAAAAATATTCTGTCAAAAATGGAATTTTTTCTTATTATGCTTTTTCCTCTTAATTTCTTTCATAAAACTTCTCATTCCAGGCACTTGAATGACCCCAAGAGAGAAAATAAATGGGAATCGAAAAAGCTTGTTGACAATGGTTTCGTGTACAAGTATGGGATGAAGAAGATATTGGATGATAATGTTAGTTGTGCCCGAAAGAATGGCAGCTTTAAGCAACAACAAAGCATCTCAGGAATCCAGAAGAAGATGCAGGATTTAAAGTTTATGGTTTCCTAGAACGATCTCGAATTTATATACAATAACAATTGAATTCACAGTTTATTTTTTATATATATTTAATTAATTTCTTAATATATATACAAGGTATAAGCAAAAATTATTGGATCTCAATGAACTTATACGTAATACTTCGCCCCTGCATGCATCTCGAAGTTTCATATGTGAAGCGACTTTCAAATAATTGCTCTGATATTAACAAACGTGGCCCTCTAGTTAAATAATTGCTCTGATATTAACAAATGTGGCTCTCTAGGTCGTATTGATTGTCTAGACTCAATTGTTAGGCTTCCAAAATCAGGTTAATTGGTTGGTTTCTGCATGGACTTTGTTTCGTTTAGCTCTTGTGTGCGCAATATTTTACAGGTTTATATTAAAGTGTATCAATAAATTTTATGTCTAAAAAATAATCAAGACAAAGACAAGAAAAATGTAACAGATAGTTGTATTTAATAATCAACGACCTCTATTGCTCCAAAGCCCGTTATTGGCCTTTGGTTCGGGCACCAAAAGCTTCTTCTTCAATCAACAACAACCAGATTTAGGGTCGCATTTGACCTAATTCTGCTCATGGGTCTCTCGTTATTTAGTTCAAATTTCCTCCAATCTTTTATTATTTTCAACGAACTAATCCTTTCAATTTCTTAACCAATGTTATATGATGGATTTTAGCTTCAAAAAGCTTCAATATCTAAAAATCATTATGTAATTTAAGGATTCAAATCAAGAACAAACCCCATAAATTTAAACAAATCTACTTCACCAAATCCATTAAAATACCATCAAATAAATGTGACAATATATAATGATTGAGTGAAGTTGCACAAACGATTACGACGACGACGACGACGACGATGATGATGATGATGATGATGATGATGATGATGATAATAATAATAATAATAATAATAATAATAATAGCGTTCAATCATGAACTAGCTGCTATCTAGAATTTTCTGTCGGCGCATTCTAGGGTGAACTTCTAAGCTGAGGGTCTTCCAGAAATATCCTCTCTACCTTCTTGAAGGTAAGGATAAGGTTTGTGTACACACTATCCTCCCAAGACCCCACTTATGGGATTACACTGGTTTGTCATTGTTGTTTCATGCTCGGGTGAACTAACGTGCGCTGGTTGCCGAAAATGTCTAGAGGGCGACCATCCAATGATAAAGCTTGAATTCGAAGCAAATCTATAGGAAATTATATAGGGTTGAAGGTATAACACAGAGAGAGAAAAGAAGCTTCTAGCTTTTGTATTTTGGAAAATATTTTAGTAGAATGAACTAAATGAAGTGCTCCAATACAATCCTAAGCTATATGGGCCGAATGTAACCGGATAAGTGCATAAATACAAGAGTGGGCTTCTGGGCCTAATACAAAAGAAATAAAAGAAAAGAAAATAAAGAGGCCTAATGTAATATTTAAGTGATATTCTCTTTATATAGCGTAACACCTCCCGACAAGTTGGAGGGTGAGACAAACCCCAACTTGCAAAGATGGAGATGATATACAGATCCAACTAAAGTCTGGGTGAACATGTCACCAACTAAGTAGCACTAGAAGTATGAAGGAACTGAAGCAGCCCCTCATTCAGCTTGGTGCGAACAAAATGGCAGTCGAGCTAGATGTGCTTGGTGAGTTCATAGAAGACGGGGTTCTTACCAATGTGAATGGCAGCCTGATTATCACAAAACAAACGAACAGGAGAGGAAAGAAAAATCCCAAGGTCAGAAAGTAGTCTACAAACCCATGTTATTTCAGCAGTGGCCTTGCTCATGGCCCTATATTCAGCCTCAGTAGATGACAAAGACACCACAAATTGTTTATTGCATTTCCAACCCACAAGACTACCACCCAGCAATATACAAAACCCACCAACAGATTTTCTACTATCCGTACAAGCACCCCAATCACTATCACAATAAGCACTAAGAGATAAAACAAAAAAGTTGTTGTAAAAAATAACAAAATTAGGAGTACCCTTAAGGTACTAGAGTAACCATAAAGCAGCTTGCATATGAGGGATGCAAGGTTTCTGCATAAACTGGCTCAAATGTTGCACTGCAAAATAGATGTCAAGCCTGGCATGTGTTAAGAAATTGAGCTTACCCACGAGGAACATGTAATTCTCTAGGTTAGGCAAGGAATCACCAAAATCTGTTTTCAATTTCTCATACATTTCAAGAGGAGACACCACAAAAGAATGAAACTCTGAAAGAAAATCATTGACAAACTTTTTCTGATGAAGTAAGACACCATTCTCAGAATACAAAACCTCAATACTCAAGAAATAATTGAGTTTTCCTAGGTTTTTAATCCTGAATTGATTGTGAAGGAAGGCTTTGACAACAACAATTTCACATAAATCAGTCACAGTGATGATAATATCATCAACATAGACTACTAAAATTACCAAATCATCACTAGAACCCTTACCAAATCACTCTAGAAGACAAAGAGTGAGACAACTTGGTATACCACTGCCTGGATGCTTATCTTAAACCATATAAGGATTTCTTTAGTTTTCAAACCAGAGAAACAGATGGTATGGAAGAAGAAATAGATAAACCAGGTGGAATTTTCATAAACACTTCTTCGTTTAAATCCCTATGTAGAAAAAGCATTATTAACATCTAGTTGAAACAAAGGCTAGTTTCATTTAACAGCTACAATAACTAAAGTTTTCACAATGGACATTTTAACAACAGGTGAAAAAGTTTCATGAAAATCTATATCCTCAACTTGTGTGTCACCCCTTACTATAAGTCGAGCTTTATATCTTTCTATACTCCCATCAGCTTTGTACTTAATTTTGTATACCCATTTGCAACCAATTGGTTTCTTGCCTTTGGGTAACTCCTCTATATCCCAAGTTCCATTTGCCTTTAATACCTCAAACTCTTTTCTCACAGCTTCCTGCCACTTAGGGACAACTGCTGCCTGAGAATATGTATTTGGCTCAAAGGCATGAGGTTCACTAGAGATAGTTGTAATAGATGAATTTGCAGATCTGGAGCAAGCAGACGGGATAGTGTAGATATAATTCTGCAAATAAGTAGGAGGATTATGAGGTCTAGATGATCTCCTTAAAGGAGGAAAATCAAATTCAAGGTTGTAAGGAGGAATAGGAAGAGCAGATGCAGGCTCAGAAGAAGCAGGAGAACAAGGAGAAACATGGGAAGAAGGAGAATGAGTAGCAGAAGTGTCAGGATTAGGAAGAGGAGTAAATACATCAGGTTGTACAAGAGAGAAGTAATCATGAGATGAAGTAGAGGTTTGCTTATCAGTGTGATCAAAATAAATAGAAAATGGAAAGTTAGTCATAGTGGGGGAAATAGAATCACACTTAAGAAAAAGGAATATATTCTCATGAATACAAAATCTCTAGAAACAAAATAGCTTCTATTCTACAAATCATACAACTCATAGGCTTTCTTTCCAAAGGGATATCCTAAAAATACACAAGAAATAGCTCTACACTGCAACTTATCTCTATGAGGTTTTGGAACAGTGGAGTAGCACAAACAGCCAAAAGCTCTAAGATTTGAGTAAGTTGGAGGTTTGTTATAAAGAACTACATATGGGCTTTAGTGCTTTAAGACACTAGAAGGAAATCTATTAATCAAGTATGTTGCAGTTGGGATACAATCTCTCCAGAATCTAATAGGGAGTCCAGATTGGAAAAGAAGAGCTCTGGCAGTCCCCAGAAGATGTCTATGCTTCCTCTCCACAACTTCATTCTATTGTGGTGTATGGGGACTAATGGTCTGATGTAAAGTGCCCCTATTAGAAAAGAATTTGGACCCCAGAGTGCTGGATCCTAACTCTAGGGAATTTTCGCTTCTTACAATTTGAACCTTCAACTGAAAGTGGGTCTCAATCATAGCAATAAACGCCTTTAGAAGATCAAAGTCATTGCTCTTGACTCCCATCAAGAGGGTCCAAGTAGCTCTTGAAAAGTCATCAATAATGGTTATAAAATATTTGGACCCTATATATGTGGGTGAATGATAGGGTCCCCAGGTATTAATGTGTATTAATTGGAAAGGTTTGGTGATTTGGATATTGCTATCTGGAAAAGATAATCTAGTCTGCCTGGCTAGAGGCAATATTGGGCAAGAAAAAGATTGTTTAGAAGACAACATTGAACCAAGTTTAGGAACATGTTTCATTCTAGAATTAGGAACATGCCCAAGTCTATATTGCCAAACCATATCCATTTTGTTTATGTCATTCAAATTTATATCAGTAGTCGCATATCTCATCAGAAGCAACAACATTTACACTTGTAATAACATTCACAGCTTTATTTGTATTAGGTAAAACACAGATAGGAGGAACAAAAGAAGAATTATTAGTGTAAGGAGTGATGGATGTTCGCACTGTCATAGAAAACAAGAGGTAGAAGAAGCTTGTAGAGGTTGTGGTCCAATTTACCAAGAACTAGAGGAATCTTCAAAGAAGGGGCCTGTATAGCACAAAGAGTTCTGGTAAATAGAAAAATTCCATTGTATTGATCTAGTAGTTTATGAACAGATATGAGATTATATTGAAAAGAACAAACATAAAGAACATGATGGATTGTTAAATTTGGTAATAAAGTCAAAGATCCTACTAAATGAACCTTCACTTTATATCCATTGGGAAGGAACAAGACAAAGAACAAGTAGAATTTGTAAGTTAAAGAGTAGGTCCTTATGTGAAGTCATGTGATCAGATGCTCCATAATCTATAATCCAAATAAAACTATCTACTTCTAACAATATACATGACTTGAGTAAAATACTTCCGGATAATAGCTTACCAGTAAAGTTAACAGAAGCCATAAGAGAGGGAGTAGAGGAGGAATCGACAGAAATATGAGATTGTTGTAACAACATCATCAGCTGGGAGAATTGATCTTGTGTGAGACCAGGAACCATTGAAACAATATCAGATTCAGAAGACTTGGCAGACTCAGAACCCATATTAGATACCACATTAGTAGGAGGACCAGAAGAATTGACCTCAACACTTCCTGTAGTTTTTCTATTGCCAGACCCCTTTGTAAATTTGAAATTAGGAGGATAACCATGTAGTTTGTAACACTTATCAATGGTATGACCTTGTTTCTTACAATACTTGCACACAGAAAACTTCTAAGCATCAAAATTGTCTTTGGAAGGAAAACTTTATTTGGACACTCCAACATTAAAAGAAGCAGGTGTAGGGAGAAATTGAGGAGAGGTAGAAACCTGACTCTGCTTCTAATCTGACAACAAAATGTTTTAAACAATACTCACAAAAGGAAATGGTTTAATCATAAAGATGTTACTCCTAGTCTACACATATGTGTCATTCAGACCCATCAAAGATTGATACATCTGGTCATCATATTAATAGACATAAAGGTCACTTCATGACTTCTCCTTGTGCTTTCCCTTCTGCTGTTAGAAGAATCCAGTCTGTCAGAGGGTTCACCAAGAAGTCTTCTCCACTCACATATCTGTGTTACCCCCATACATTGGAAGGCAAAGAATCATCTACTTCAGCTCCTTAGTCTCCAAGATTATGAGCAGAATAGGGGTTGGCATGGTAAAATGTTGTCTCATGGGGTAAGAGCCATTCTGATCAAATATGTCATCCAAGCAATGCCAATTCACTTTCTGGCAGCTGTATCCCCTCCTAAGACAGTTAGGAAACAGGTGGAAAAGCTTGCTGCAAATTTCTTTTGGGGTATGGATAATAACAAAAGAATGTATCATTGGGCCTCCTAGCACAAACTATGTTACCCCCTAAATGAGGGTGGCTTAGGTTTTAGAAGAATTGAAGACATATGCATGGCTATCGAATACAAATAGTGGTGGCACTTCAGAACCACTCATTCCTTATGGAGTAGTTTCCTGAAAGCCAAATATTGTCAAAGATCTAATCCTATTTCCAAGAAATGGGATACTGGTCAATCACAAGCATGGAAGAGATTAACGACCAACAAAAAAGAAGCTGAGAAGAGTATATATTTTGGAGATTACATTCAAGGAATTGCAGCTTTTGTTGGGACAACTAGTGAAGAATTGGTCCCTTAGCTGATCATAGACAGGAGGGGGGCAGGCCAGGCAATGTCACAATTTCCCATTTTTGGGATAATGGCCATTGGAGTATCCAAAAACTTAATGAAGCTACTCCTGCCAACATGATCCACTTAATCATGCAGACTCCCATTTTCTTCAACAACAATCAAGATGCTGCTATCTGGAGTCCTAATTCTGATGGCAGATTTACTTGTGCATCTGCCTGGGATCTGATCAAAATAAAGAAACAGCCTAATTTCTCCAACAAAATGACATGGCATAAGAAGATTCCATTCAAGTGGTCCTTTTGTCTTTGGAGAGCCATCAGGAACAAACTCCCCACTGATGATAGGGTGCTTGCTTTCAGTAGCCCTACTGTAACTAGATGTGTATGATGTTCTTTCCACACAAATGAAACTGTTGACCATATTTTCAGTAGGGGAAATTTTGCCAGAATAGTGTGGCAAAAGTTTGGTGGTATAGTTGGGATTCAAAATGAAGAACTTCCTCTCAGACTTCTATTGATGAAGTGGTGGCTCTTACACAGTAACAATGAAGTCCAAAAACTCATCCTTCACTCTCTCCCTATCATAATCAGTTGGAACTTGTGGAAGAATAGGTGCAGTGCAAAATATGGAGCAAAATCAACTTCCTTGACTAGAGTGTTGTTTTCCATTAATTCTGACATTAAATTGTTATTGAGGGCTAATTTTCTAGAAATCAATTGGCCTCTCAACTGGAAGGACCTTTATCCCTTCATTGAGAACCTAAAACATCAAACCATCTCTACTCAAGTAGTATGGAATAAGCCAAGCCATGGTTATGTTAAGGTCAACAGTGATGGGAGTGCCCTTTAAGATTGATACATGAGTGATTATCAGAGATCATAACTCTAAGTTCATCCATGCAATGGCTGCTCCTCTAGGGGAAGGTACAAATAACTTTGCATAAACTGAGGTTGCCATCATTGGAATCCAATGGTGCATGGATAATGGATTCTCTAAAATCCACTTTGAAACAGACTCTGTCCTCTTAGTTCAACAGCTTACCAATGGTAAAAAATGCCCCTGCTCCATCAACATGAAGTTACAGCATCTCTTTCACCTCTGCAGCCTCTATTAAAACTTCATCTGCTCACATACCTATAGGGAAACCAACTGTCCTGCAGACTCCTTATCAAAACTCAGTCATGACCTCACCATAATGACTGAGTTCCATAATTTATCTGCACTACCTTCTCACATCAGAGGGCAGTTTTAGCAAGATTACCTAGGCACTCTTGCCTTCAGACATAAGAGGACCAGAAAGATTCAGGCTCCTCCAAAGCATGCCAGCTCCTCCGCTGCATCTAATGGTTATAGTTAATTCAACAATTGAGAAGGGCTATCCTGCCTTTAGGTACAGAAGGACCAACAAGTCTATCTTCCTCCAGATGCCTCATAATAACTGCACTGATTATGATTGATCACAACCAACAATTTTGGGCAGCTCAGCCAATCCAGAAGACCATGAAATTTCACAACACTAAGAGCAACATGAACCCCATCTCCTAGACTCCTACAGTCAAGGAGCTTTGTCTAACAATGTTTCTTCTTTTGCAGGTGTTTCTTTTTTATGAAGTACCCATGTCTTTATTGCTTTTTCAGGGTGTGGTATTAGCTTCAATGCTCATTCTTCTAAAATCACAACAAAGAACTGAAGTAAGTCATAGAAAGAAAGAAGGCTACCTACTAAGACATTCAATAGGCCAGTCCTACAGTCAATGCCATGCACACAGAGCACCACTAGACCTACCTTCGTCCATACCTCCATCTCCATTGAATCATAAAAACACTCAGAAAAATTCCCCAAAACACCCATACACACGTAGATACGAACAAACAAACACGCACTCCCATCCAGAATGCACTAGCATACACAAGAACCTGCATGCAAACAATAAGGGGTTGGAAAATAACAACAGACCCTGGGATCTAGGCAGAAATGCCAATCTTTATCTTAACCTTGTTTTCCTTTTAGCAGGAACCATCAACTCCATCTCAGTCCTCCAGTTGATATGGCTCCAAAGTGTGGTTTACCATCCTTTATGCTCATTCCTCTGGAAACATATCAACTTAATAAAGCTTACCTCCATTGGCACCACCCTAAGGCAACTACAAGAAGTCTTAAGAATTTCAGAAACAAGGCATCACTCTCAGTTCTACATAATATAGCTGACCATCTCTCCCTCTCAAGATATTGTCCCAACTCTTACTTCAATCTCAAATCCCCATTCCAAACTGACTGCACTTTTCTAACATGCAGAATTCCACTCACCTGCAGCAGTGCTTTCTCACCCCCTGTATCCTTCTCCAACCTCAGAAATAATAAACTAACGGATTGCAGTCAACACATGATCCTACAATCAATTCTTCATCATAAATCAAGGGTCCTAACTTCCCCCTTGCCCCCAGACTCATATCCAGATAACACAAGAACCTGGATAAGGAGCCCCCTTTCACTAACAGGTTTGTTTCTTGTTGCAGGTATAGGGAGCAGATTAGTTCAACTGATGCATTCTCAGTCAGTGGTATTAGCATCCCTAATGCTCTTTCTGTTGAAAATGTACCAGTTGATCCAAGTCTCTCCATCCTCACCCGTACATGGCTCTTGGTTCCTTTACCTATGGATACATCTCCCAGCCTACATCATACACAAGAGGCCTACACTTTTCAGTAGATTGTTGTTCCAACAAGGAAAAAATCCTCATGCTACTGATCCTAGGAAACTACTGAGTACACAACAACCTACAATCTCAAAGCAGGCATCTACTTAAGCTTCAGTTCAAAACACAATGATTACAAAGATACCGGTCTGCATTCAGGATTCAATTGAAGCCCACAACTCAAATTTCATAAGCAAAGGATTAACATGCTCACTCCCTTCTGTCAGTGACATGCAACTGCAAGACAGGGCTTTTTTGACAGCTATCTTCAACCTAGCTCTCTTTGTATTCAATGTCAAAGCTGGATTGAAGATGGCCACTACTCTTACCACATGGTTTTTGTCATACTTACTTAGGAAATTCTACATTTTTAGTACTTGTAGAACTATCTGTATATGGAAGATGTTCTTCCAACTCATCTTTTGGATAGATCTAGGTTTACTGATGCTATTTTGTATAGTTGACCTAGGTTACCTTCACTTTGCTTTTGTATATCTGATTACCTGCCATTTAGAGGTAGATAATTGGAACCTCATGATAGGTCTAACCCTTCATAGCATATATGTGTCATTTGTTTGTCAATGTTGGACAAACAAATGCCCGTTCAACTTACTTCTGGAGGTCAAGTTTATGCCCCCCTCCATTGTTGTCTTTTACACTATATATACGAAAATAAACCCTAGGCACAATGCATAGTGGGTTCAGTTTAAAAAAAAGTATAAAACATTAATTAATATCAGAGCGGATTATCCTTGAAGAGACTAACACCTTTAAAACAGATCAAGATGAGTGCACCACCTGAAAACTAGGAAGGACAATCCACTGCTAGGCCTCCACTCTTCAATGGCCAGTACTACTCTTGGTAGAAAAACAAGATGAAAGATCACTTCACAGGAGAGGATTATGAACTATGGGACATTGTTACTGATTGTACCTTAGCTACCATGAAGAAGAATGATAACGGAGTGGATGTGCCAAAGACTAGAGATGACTGCAATGCTGAGGACTTAAAGAAGTGGGAAAAGAATGCTAAGGCCAAGAAATGGCTTGTGTAGAGACTTGGTCAAGACAAGTACAACAGAATTCAAAGTTGTACTACTGCTAAGGAAATTTGGGACGCTTTGCAAGTGGCTCACGAAGGAACTCCTCAAGTGAAGTGATCAAGAGGAACACTATTGTACTCTCAATATGAGAATTTCACTATGAAGGAAGGACAAACAATCCATGAAATGTATACAAGGTTCACAACACTAACAAATGAACTTAAGTCTCTTGGAAGGATTATCCTTGAAGAAGACAAGGTTGAGAAAATTCTGACAAGGGTTCTGCTAGTTACTTGGGAAAGAAAAATCACTGATATTCAGGAATCAAAGAACATTGACACTCTCAAGTTGGATGAGTTAATTGGAAATCTCACTGCCTATGAACTTAGAAGGCAAACCATGAAGATGGATGCACCCAAGAAGGAAAGAAGCCTGATTCTCAGAATCGCTCAAGGTGCAGATCTAGAAGAGGATAAAATGGCTATGATCACGAGGGATTTCAAGAAGTATCTAATGATAGGAAAGGGTTCTTCAAGAGGTTCAACTTACAACAAACCAAGGGTCCCTGATAAACAAACCAATGAGGGCTGTTACAAATGTGGTAAGACAGACCACATGATTAAAAACTGTCCTCAATGGGAAATTAAATGGAAGAAGGACAGGGTTGAACGAAGAAATAGGAAGAAGGAACAAGTTCATCCCAAAAAGAACAAACGATCAACAAAGGCTATTATTTCTGCTTGGGGAGAGATCCCAGATGAGGATTCAGAAGATAAAGATGGAAATGAACAAGCATTTATGGTCATTGGAGAATCAGATGATGAACTTGAGGTAAGTGTGATTCATCTCAACGACAAGATTAATTTTTTGTCTAAAGAAAGGCTATCTGAGTTACTGCTAGATTTCATTGATGAATCTGAGGTCATAAAAAATGAAAAGGAACAACTATCTAATGAATGTGTAATCTTGAAAGCGAAGTGCAAAAATCTGGAATTCAGGGCTAGCGAAAGTGATAATAAAATTGTTTAGTAAAATCTGAGTTCTTAAACTTGACACCACTGTGCTAGAGCTTAGATCTAAAATTTTAAAACTGAAATTAGGAACAGTTAAAAAGAAAGTTGATCACACACATCTCACCTTAGAAGAAAATCTAGGAAAAACAAAGGATGAGATGTTCAAAAGGGATGAGCAGATAAGAGTCCTAAAAGAAGATCTAAGCAAGGTTAAGCATGAACTAGATAGAACTTATAAATGAAATAAGTCCTCTGTTGCATTATCATGGCTACAAGAACATCACAGTAGCAATAAGAGAGGACATGGCTATGGGACCCCTGCACCTAAGTGGGATCCCAAAAGCAAGTACATCACACTTCATGAGAACAAAATCTGCACACACTGTGGTAAGACTAGTCACTACAAAAGTGAATGTAATGCAAAAGAAAAGGCCAGTCAAAAGAACAAAACTTTTGTTCAAAGGAAAGGTAGGCTGCCAGGATGGGCTAAAAAGAATTTATTTCACCTTTTTGCCTATAGAAAGGGACCCAAACTAGTTTGGGTTCCTAAGAGTAACCCCTGATTTCCTTTTGCAGGTCCAAGTAAAGGGGAGCAGCCAAATATGGTACATGGATAGTGGCTGGTCAAAGCATATGACTGGAAGCAAGAACCAGTTCCTTTCAGTTGAGGACTAAAATGAGGTAATATCTCCTTGGAAATGGTAAGAAAGGTAAGATCATTGGGGTTGGAAAGGTAGGTAAGACACACTCACACTCCATTGAGAATGTTTACTTGATATATAGCTTGAAATATAGCCTAATTAGTGTACCACAACTATGTGACAGAGCTAACTTGGTAGCATTCACCTCTACCAAATGTTTTGTGATAAATCTTACCACTGACAATACTGTTTTGCAGGGAAAAAGGAGTAAACAATATATACATTGTAGATTTGTCCACACTTTTAGAAAATGAACTCACTTGTTTAAGTGTGTTGGATAATGATCCGCTCTTTGTCACAAAATACTTGGACATGCCAGTCTAAGTCAACTCAACAAACTAGTCTCCAAGGACTTGGTGATAGGACTTCCTAACATTAATTTCATGGAAGACAAAGTTTGTGAGGCTTGTGCAAGGGGGAAGCAGGTAAGATCCTCTTTTAAATGCAAGAAAGTGGTAAGCACGACCAGGTCGATGGAACTGGTTAATATGGATCTCTATGGTCCAATGAGAATATTAAGCAGAGGTGGTAAAAAATATATGATAGTGCTTGTTGATGACTGCTCTAGGTTTACTTCGACATTATTTTTAACATCTAAGGATGAATCATTTGACATGTTCACTTCCTTTGTTAGAAAAACTCATAAACAACTATGTAATCAACTTGCATCAATTAGATATGATCATGGAACTGAACTTAAAAATGCTAAGTTTGCTGAATTTTATGATGAACATGGCATAGATTATAATTTTTCTACCACTAGGACTCCACAACATAATGGAGTAGCTGAAAGAAAGAATATGACACTTGAAAATATGCTAGGACTATGCTTCTTTCTAGTAAACTGCCTCATAGCTTCTGGGCAAAAACTGTAAACACTGCATGTTAGATCATTACTAGGTGTATGACTAGACCTCTTGTTGAGAAGATGAGTTACTTAAAGGGAGAAAAGCAAATATATCCCATCTTAGGGTATTTGGATACAAGTGCTTTATGCAAAACAATAGAAAGGATTCCCTAGGTAAGTTTGATCGCAGAAGTGATAAGGGACTATTCTTGGGATATTCTTCACATAGCAAAGCTTATAAAGGGTACAACAAAAGAACTATATATGTAGAACAAAGTGTACATGTAATTTTTTGATGAAACGAACATTCTTTCTGAGAGATAGGAACATGAAGATGAAGCTATTGGGCTGGTAAAAGGCTTAAATGAAATCATAGCCCAAGCTGAAGTTGCACCAGAAGAAGGAACACGTGATGGAACAGGTTCTTCCATCCACGGCAACCTGACAGGAGGAACTGAATCTAATTCCCAAATAGAACATGTGATGGAAAATGTTCTTCCATCCAGGGCAACCTGACAGGAGGAACTAAACAAAGAAGAACTGAATCTAATTCCCAAATGGAACATGTCCATGAGCATGTTCCTCAGCAATAGAACATGGGAGAAACATCAAACAGAAACCAGTTGGTTGTGAAACCTTACAAGTATCAAAGTTCTCATCTTATTAAGAACATAATTAGTGATCCGACTTCTGGAATTAAAACTAGATCTCAATTAAAGAATCCATGTGCTTTCCTATCTCTTATTGAACCTAAAAATGGTGTTGAGGCTTTGCAGGATACAGACTAGGTAAATACAATGCAAGATGAACTCAATCAGTTTGAAAGGAGTCAAGTTTGGCATCTAGCTCCAAGACCAAAGGATAGATCAGTAATTAGCACTAAATAGGTCTTCAGAAATAAACTTGATGAAGAAGGAATTGTTATAAGGAACAAGGCATAGACTATGATGAGACCTTTGCTCCAGTTGCAAGGTTGGAAGCAATAAGACTCCTCATAGATTTTGCTGCATACATGGACTTTACTCTTCACCAGATGGACATCAAGAGTGCCTTCCTAAATGGATACTTAAAGTAAGAAGTGTTTGTCAAACAACCTCCAGGGTTTGAGAGCAAGGAATGTCTGGATCATGCATACAAAAGACAAGGCACTCTATGGACTCAAGCAAACTCCTAGAGCATGGTATGAACGACTATCCAAATTCCTGCTTGAACATGGCTACAAGAGAGGTAAAATTGATAACACTCTATTCTTGATGGAAAGAGATAAGGATCTTCTTGTAGTACAAATATATGTTGATGACATAATTTTTTGGGCAACCACTAAAAAACTAAGTAAGGATTTTGCTAAACTTATGGGGAGTGAATGTGAAATGAGTACGATGGGTGAGATTAATTTCTTATTAGGCTTACAAATTAAACAAAACTCAAATGGAACCATGATCCATCAGCAGAAATATGCAAAATAGTTGATTAAGAAGTTTAAAATGGAAGAATCAAAGGAAATAGACACTCTTATTGCAACAACCACAAAATTGGACATAGATGAACCTAGTTCATCTATTGATCGGAAGTTGTATAGGGGTATGATTAGTTCATTTTTTTTATCTTATTGCTAGCAGACCTGACATTGTTTTCAGTGTAGGATTTTGTGCTCGATTTCAAGCAAATCCAAAGGAATCCCACTTGACTACTGTCAAAAGAATATTGAGATACTTGAAAGGCACTACTGACATTTGCCTTTGGTATCCAAAAGGTACTAACTTTAACCTACTGGGATATGCTGATGCTGACTATGCAGTTTTCCTTATGTGTAGGAAGATCACCTCAAGTATGGCACACTTCCTTGGTTCATGTCTTGTGTCATGGGCTACTAAAAGGCAAAATTCAGTAGCCTTATCTACTGCTGAAGCTAAGTATGTTGATGCTGCTTCCTGTTGTGCTCAATCGCTATGGATCAAACAGCGATTGATGGATTTTGGTATTGAAGTTGGTTGTATCCCTATTTTTTGTAATAATACTAGTGCTATTAGTATGACCAAGAACTCAATTCATCATAAGAGAACTAAGCACATAGATGTTAGACACTATTTTTTGAGGGACAACTATGAGAAAGGACTAATCACTATAGAATTTTGTTCTACTGATAAATAGATTCCTGACATCATTACAAAAACACTGAGTAGAAAAAGCTTTGAAAGGAACATGTTAGAACTAGGGATGCTTAAGATCACTTAATAGAACCAATTCAGATTTCAGAATGCACAATGAAAAAAAATTGGTTTGGAAATCTAGAACTTGTGTAAATATCTAGATTAATCTTTGCTCAGTCTCATACTGTAAATAATATACTCTTGTTCCATGTGTTGATATAGAGGGTGCGGGTAGGAGGGATGGCGAGGAGGCCGGCTCCACCGGTTGGTTGCCGAAGATGACCCCTCGCCTTGGTCTCCAAATAAGTTTTATAATAGTCAAAAGCACCTTAAAACCAATGACTCACTGATCTCTAACAGAATTTATTCTATTTTGGCAAATTGAGGCATGATGAAGAGGATTTTCAGTGAAAAACCTGGTTCGTTAGTACTGATTCATCTGAATAACGAGGTATGTTTTCTACACTCTGCACAATTAGAAACATTAATATTTAATTCATAAGAAGAGTCCTACCTATGTTCAAAAACTTCAGAAAAACCTATCCTTTTGAGTTTAAACCAGTTCCATCTCTATTATAGTCCTCACCGTATAAAATGCCTAGAATCTACGGAAGCTTAATTGCTCGTTCAACCTGAAACTTTAGAGTGATTGGACTTCTATTTGAGTACAAAAAGCTACCGTTAGACATTAATTAAACCTCTCCCTTTAAAAACCATCATCATCATCACTGCCACTATCATAATTCTTAAAACTATCAATTTTCTTTCGTTCTATGCCCTTCTCTCTTCCAAAACTCAATTCAAAAATTTTCTTCCAGAATTAGCAAAGATGACCAACCCCAAGATAACACAAGAGCACTCCTCCACCATCTACGCCCTCTGATTCCTCTACTACTCCTCAATCCAGCACAACTCCCCAACCTTGGAGAAGGCGAGTGAAGATGCTTGCTCGCAAAACTATGGCTACAGGTGCTCTTTCAAAGAAAAAAATGCAAAATTAAAGGATAGTCAAGCCCAAGATTCTAAAAATTCTGATAATTCTTTCCAGTTTGCGGGTGAGGGGGAAGGAATTGGGTCTTCTGATTCTGAGAAAGTGCAAAATCCCCCTTCTGAGGTATGTTCTATTCTTTTTGAAAATTTGGACAATCATTTTATTTTGGTTGGGTATGTTATGAATGTGGAAACGCCTGAGTCAATAAGTAGAGGAGGTAAAAATAAATTGAAAAAGAAAAGGAGAGTCAGGGTGTAAGTAGTGATATGAGGGTAAAAGGGAAAGAAGTGGTTGATTCCTCGCCCACTTCTGAAATGGTTAAACCGACTATCTGTGGGGTTGAGCATGAAAAAGTTGTAGACAGTAGCAAGAAAATAGGAGGAAGTGGTTTAGGGGAGGCTGCTGAAGGGCTGGTCAATCTTAGTTCACATGCAGGTGAACCCGGTTCATCTATTGAGGAGACCTCAGCAGACCTTCTGAAGAAAGTGGGTGCAAGCTATAACCCCAAGAAAAGGAGAAGCCCAACACCAAAAGCTCCCAGCACTGCAAAAACTACCAAGAAAAGGAAGGCTACTTCTCCAACAACTGCTGAGATTCCTCTACCAAAAGGAAGGGGCACAAGGAGTAAGTTGAAGCAGAGTGAGGGTGAGTTATAAAAGGCTATAGCAGAAAGCAAGAACAAAAAAATGGGTAAAGGGAATGCTAAGGTTGCAGAGCCTATTGAGGCCATTGATGTGGATGAGATGGACATGGTCCATCAGGGTGAACATGTGAGTATGGAGGTTCAGACCCCTAAGCCTAAGAAGACCAAGACTTCTTCAAAGAAGTCTTCATCTATTTCCATGGCTGCAGAACCCTCTTCTTTGGCTAAAAGAACAAGGTCTATTGTGAAAGCCAAGCAAGTTAAAATTACTGAAGAAGATTGGAGTCGAAAAGAAGAGGGTGAATCTAACTATGAAAAAGATAAACTGGCAAAGTTTGGCAAATGAAGAATCTTGAAGGGTAGACTTTTGAAGGATTTGGAGGAACCAGGGATGGTTCGAGTGGTTGTTGCTCTAGCTATTCAGGGCTAGAAGGACATGGTCCATCAGTTGGATGGCAGGCTGGAAAGAAATGAGATTATTGAGTTCCTGGCCAATGCAGAGGTCAAGGATGTCAGAGTTACTAACCAAGTGAAAGGGGTTCAAGTGACTTTTGATGCAAAAGAGCTGGGTGAAATCCTTGACATTCCTTCTGAAGGGTATGATGACTATACGAGACAAAAATGGCCAAGTCTGGACTCCCTTCCTACTGCCCTTGCCATTACTAGGAAGTTCTGTGATGTCACAGAAGTGAATGAGGCCAAGGTTGTGCATAAGAGTGAAATAAAGCCATGTCACAAAGTCGTGTTTGAATTTGTCAAAAAGTGTTGCTGCCTAGGCAGGAAAGAAGACACGTTGCTAACTACATTGATTTGGTTTTGATGGAGTGTCTTCAAGGTAGAAGGCAGATCAATTGTCCTGCATTTATGATTAAGCTACTTAATAGGGTTATCAATGGCTCCAAGGCCCATGCCACTCCTTATGGTTTTATTCTCACTACTGTTCTTGCTCGTTGTAAGGTGTCACTAAAGAAGTGGGAGATGGCCACAAGCAAAGATCATTTTGGAATCAATACTTTGGTTTCTTATGATTATGAGGTCAATGACATTCCCAATGAACCTGGTTCATAGTCAAATCTCTATTGTAGGAGATTGGGGCTAAGGATACTGAGATAGCTAGGCTGAAGACTTGTTTGGCAGAGGTTGAATATGAGAGAGATGCTCTCAGAACTGAGCTCATAAAGGAAAAGGAGAAGAATTATGTCATTCTTCAAGACATGCTCCACTTTCTCTAAGCCAAAACTCAACCCTCTAGTTTTTCTAAGCCTTAATTTCCTTAGCCTTAATTTCTTGAACTTTGTCTAGACCTTTCATTGACCCGGATTAAGGATTTTTTTTTTGTTTTGCTCATGTTTTAACTGTTTTTGTTTCTTTTTATAGATTGTAGCAGAATCATATTCTCTATCAATGAAGTTTGATGTTACTGCTCTTGTTGGCTGTTTATCTTTCCTTGATTGTTTGAATATGTTTGGTTGATTAGTGATGATTAATCCATTATTTCATTTCCAGTTGCCCCAGTGGCCATGAGTAATTTTTAAAATCTGGGAATAACACTTTGTTTATGAAACTTTTCGATGATGCCACAAGGGGGAAAATATATTGTACTTTATATTCTGAATAAGTGATGTTTATAACCTAAAAAACCTGGTCCTTGATGATAAGTGAAAAATCTCTAACTTTGCATCGATGATTGAGCTGAGTTCTGATACGGCCTAAGTAAGTGAAAAGCACGGAATTTTTCATCATCAAAAAGGGGGAATTTGTTGGCCCAAGTAAAGGTGAGTTTTGAAGACTGACAAAGGCAACTCAGACATGGACCAGGTCCATCCTAGTGAAGCACAGATATGGTCAACTCAAGCATGTGAGATGCACGTGAAGGAGATAAACATATCTTGAGAGAAGTAATATCTCTTGAACCTGATCGAAAAGGTTGCATATTGGATAAGGAGAAGGACTCCTTAGTCAAAGAGAACACGTTTTAAGAAAAGATGAAGTTAGAGGTTGAGATTAACTAGAACTACTCCACCAAGGAAGAGTAGCATCAGAATTCTAGTCAATCTCTATTTACTAACTCCATAAATATCAGTGTTGTTCTCTTTTACAGGTGATTCACATAAGCAGAAGTTAAACGTGAATTGACAGCAAAATTTTGCAAGAAATTTATGTGTAATTCAGGCGTGCAAACCTAAAGCGACATGAACCAGATAGAAGAACCAGATCCAAGTGTCTGTCTTTTATTCTAGTTCAATTATAATAGGTATTTTCATATTGTACCTTTCATCTTTATCTAGAAGCAATTGTGTTAGGTACTTAGAGTTTTCAAGTTAAAGTTAACTTGATGTTGTCGCAACAGTTGAGGCTGTGTGCTACAACGAGATTAGAGTAAATCCAAGATTTACAAAAGTATTTTGTAAATGCAGTTTTTGGCTCAGTAATTTTAGTAGAGAGTTTTAAAAAATCCTACTAGAAAGTAGGTCGTGGTTTTTTTCACATTTTGAGCCACGTGTTCTCCACGTAAAATTGTTGTGTCCTTTAATTTTTGTACTTATTATTCCGCAATGGTAATAGTTGGAACACATAGAAGAACAATATCGTTCTATAATCAGGTTAAGCGAAAAATTGGACACCACACAAATCATCTCCCCCCCCCCCCCCNTGGAACTCCAACAGGGGCGGCCCGATGAGTTCTGTGGCCTAAAGCCAAACTGTATGAGGGGCGAGGCCTTAACTTTTTTTTTTTGAAAATAATTTATTTATTTGAAGCCTATTTTTCTAGCGTTTCTTAGATACAAAGTTATTAATAATTTTCTTATAATCAATAACTCCTAATAAATCTTACTTAATTGACAATATACCTAATCCATTTAACCTTTCTTGAAACATTGTTGATCATAGGTAAGATTTTATCAATT
This sequence comes from Nicotiana glauca, assembly GCA_026770625.1. NCBI lineage: Eukaryota > Viridiplantae > Streptophyta > Magnoliopsida > Solanales > Solanaceae > Nicotiana > Nicotiana glauca. Next base: position 21,981 of record MU684183.1, read on the forward strand.
TTAATTGTGAAAATTTCTTTCTGTTAAATAGAGGGTAACAAGAGTTATTAACATTATTTCATAAGTATATAGGCATTGAAAAAAGAACCAAATCTTTTTATTTTACCGAGTGTATCAATTAAATTGTTATCTTCTAATTGTACTATTTTTCTTAATATTTTTAATTTCGAAAATAAATCTAATCGAATTCATTATTATGTTTTAAGAAACATTCAAGATTAATGCAATATTTTTTCAAATTTCCATCATCTAGTGATCTTAATTTTTACCGCTAAATAAATAATTTAAAATATTTTCATTTACTTTGATTTATTCAAATCTATTTTGAAGTGAAGAAAATAGCCGTGTCTACTATTTATGAACTAATCAACTCCAAAGGACTCTTCAAAAGATTTTGAGATTTCATTATCAATATTCTCATCAAATTATTACTTCCTATATATCATACGTTTTTTACGAAATTTGGATTCGATGTTCATTTCAAGTATAATTTTTAAGGTAGAAATCATAGCAGTTGCAAATCTTTCTTCTCTATACTTGTTAAAAAAAGAATTCAAACTTTTTCACTTCACAAAATCTTTTTTTAAACTTATACATAGTCTATTTTGTATAACAAAAAATAATGCCCCCACAAATGTGGGACCTAAAGCAATTGCTTTACTTACTTTACGGAAGGGCCGTCCCTGAACTCCAAAGATGTTGAATTCAAGCCACTCAGCACTCACAACCAAGTGATTCATGGAAATGTAAAGGTAAAATCTACAAATGTACTGATTCACGTCATACCGGTATATGAATTACACATAGTAGCAGATAGAAGAGAAATGTGGGATAATTTAAGGAATCTTGCACAACACCAACAAGGACCTTGGCTAATTATGGGAGATTTCAACTCTATAACTATAAGAGTCATGGATGATAGCATTGGCGGAAACCGTCAAACAAGCAGAGGTAATTGACCTTAATAGTTTCATGATGGATAATAATATGACAGATGAAAACAATCGGGAGGAGATATACTTGGATGAATAGTCATATCTATATCAAGATTGACTGGGACATTGTCAATGGTGATTGGATAAACAAATTAACATATATTGAAGCAACAAAAGTGGATCCATTCTTCTAATATCACTGTCTGATAGCTGTGGAACTCAAGAAATATATAGCTAAAGGGTCACGGCCATTTAAATTCTTCAATCATCTAGCGAATCATCCTGAGTTCCTACCAATTGTGGAAAAATATTGTTTACCTTAAAAATGGTATTAACAATTATATTTGATTTTGTGGTTCTAAAAATATGTGATTTATTTCAATACTAGTTGTTAGGCAATAGATGGTATGAGTAAGTGAAAAGAATAAGATATGCAAACCACTGCTATCGCTAGACTAGACCTCAAGCTGGCTAGAACAGCGGACCTCAAGGTCTAGTTAAGGCAGTTAGTAATGAACAATTGACGAAGAAACAATGATATCGAAGGCCTCGAACATAGCCTTTTACGGTTAATAATGGGCAATAAATGGAGAACAATAACTGAGCAATAAATGAACAAGTGACAAATCTGTAGAGTAATTGTTGGGCACGTTTAGGCAAGAAAAGCAAAGAATGTTCTATTATATTAAAAATGTTATATTCCCCTACAAGAATATTTGGGTCCCCTTTGTATAGGAGGGGTGAATCCGGTGAATCCCAATACAGTACAAGTCTAATCATGACAGAGAAATGCTATTGGTACAGTTGTGTAACAGACTTGTACGGGCTTGTAATATCTTTGAAGACCTTATCAGCTCTAACCACGGATTCTTGAAAATTTTTTCGCCTTTCTACGTTTGTCATCGATTTTATACTACCTCGAGGTAGGCCGCGATAAGCCTTCGACATGCTTTCTCGAGGAATGCATTTCGGGGTCGAACTTTAGTTTATACTCCGAGCCCCTCGAGATTGGGATTGACATGCAATAGAGGCCTTGATATCGGGGGCCCCGGTATCGATCGCACACAGATATGGACTTAAAAAAGGGTTTAACCAGGGGCATAAGGCATCTGGCTAAAGTTCCAAAGCATCAAAGTGAAATTGAAAAGACTGAACGCAAAAGAATTCTCCAAGATGGATGAAAAAGTAGACCAATATAAGAAGTTGTTGCAAGAAATACAATATCAGATGGAGGATCCTTCACACCAGCAAACACTGTTTGAGCAAGAAAAAGACTTAAGGGGATAGCCTGAAATATGGGTACAGATCCAAGAGAGCATCCTAACACAGAAGTCAAGAACTCAATGGCTACATCTAGGTGACTCAAACAATGCCTACTTCCTTACCAATATGAAGAATATAGTGGTACAAAACTAGATCAGAAGATTAAATACTCTGAATGGCGACATAACTCAAACTAAGGTACAGATTGAGACTGAAATAAACAACTTCTATCATAAGCTGCTGGGATCCTTTGCTCCCTACTTGCCCAGAACACAACAAAATACAATGGAAGAGGGTAACAGACTTGTCACGACCCAAAATCCACTAAGGGTCATGGTGGCGCCGGACACCTCTGTCAGGCCAGCCAACAAAATTATCAATTACTTCCTCTTTTAATACTTTTGAAAATCTAAGGTTTTCCCTTCTATTTTACATAAGTAAACTACTTGAATCAAATTTTAAATAACAACAATTAGAACAAATCCGTTAAAACCATCCCAGAAACCCGGTGTCACAAGTGCATGAGCATCTACTGATAAGAATATAAAAATACAATGCAATATCCATCCGGAATACAATGGACAGAAAAGGAAATACATTTTTATTAGAAGGGACTTTAAAAGCTGCGGGCCGCCTTGCATACTGCAGCTCACCTAGTCCCTGAATCGTCCGTGCTGCTGCGCCCAGTAGGCCGCTAAAATAACATGTACCTATGCAACAAAAATGCACAGAAGTGTAGTACGAGTACGTAATCAACGTGTACTCAGTGAGTGTCCTGCCTAATCTCGAAGATGTAGAGACGAGATGGTCAACTTGACACACTCTAATGGTCCAACGATTATTTATTCTCAACATACATATCAAACAATGGATTTATTTTCTAACATGATTTTTATCCAGATAGAGGAAACGGGTAAACACATAATTCTTTTATAGGAAATTCCCTTAGATTTCTTGTTATTATTAACAATATGATCTCGAGCCATAGTGAGGCATAAAACAACTCAAATGAGTCCAGGCAGCAATACAAACATGCGCGAATCATGCCGAGGTTGATGGCCCGCTCCAACAAAAATAAATGTGCACTTGCCGAGGGTCGACGACTCGCCTATAGATGCACTTATTAATCTGCCGAGGCGTTCGGCCCGGTCCAAAATTAACACACACAGATAGACAATCAGTCAAGAATTCAACGTGGAGCAATTATCCAAGAAGGGCCAATTCTCTTTAATAATTTGAGAAAGTGGAGCTTATGTCTCTTTAGAAATTTATTTATTAATCTAATGTGATTTATTACCCCGCTTGCGAATCATTCATGCGACGCGGGTACACGTAAAATACATGCTCAGATAGCCAAATTAGAATTTTACCGGGGAATGATTATCCAAATAAGCCAATTCTCAGTTTAACAATTCAGGAATGATGTTTAATCTCTTTTAAATTTGTTAACTAATCAAAGGTGGTTTAAACAATTCAACTCATCGATGGGTTCATAATTAATTCAAGTATAACATGTTGACGGGTTCTAACTACCCGGACAATAGTATAATAGTAGCTACGCACGGACTCTCGTCACCTCGTGCGTACGTAGCCCCCACAAATAGGAGCACTTAATCATTCACTTCACCTATGGGTTAAATTCCCCTCACAAGATTAGAAAGAAGACTCACCTCGCTCCGAAGACTCGCAACTGGCATTCTACATCCTTCCGAAGGCTTGAACCAACGCACAACGCACTAAAACTAGCCAATGATCATACAAATCCATTAATATATTCCCAACTATACCTTACAACTCAATTTATAACCATTCCTAAATCCGAACGAAAAGTTTACCAAAATGCCAACGGGCCCACGTGCCCGGAATCCGAAATTTTCCGAAGATAAAGGTTACCCATGACCTTAGGAACTCAAATATATAATTTACTCCTAATTCCATGCTCAAATTTATGGTGAAAATCCAATAATAAAATTTCTAGGTCTTTCAACCAAAACCCCAAATTTCCCACACAATTCATGCTTGAATCCATACAAAGTTGATGTATTTAACTCATAATATGTGGGGATAACATACCTTATCATTGTTGATAAAAATATCTTCTTGAAGCTCTCCAAAATTGCCCCCAAGACAAGAAAATATGGTGAGAAATAACCCAAAATCGGGTTTTAAAAACCTTTTGCCCCGGCGTTTTCTGCTTTTGCGGTCCCGCTTATGCGGACACACAGGCCGCTTTTGCAGTCCCAAACGAGACCCCTCACTTCCTCTTCTGCGACTTTCCAACCGCAGGTGCGGTTCCGCTTATGCGGCTGCCCGAGCGCATCTGCGGTCCCCTTCACTATTGACCAAAACCGCTTCTGCGGTCCACATTTTTCCTCTGCGGGGTCGCTTCTGCGGTCCCATTTCCGCAGAAGCGGAAATACCAGGTACTAGCTGCCCAGTTTTTTCAAAAATCCAACTTTCGATCCGTTAACCACCCGAAATCCACCTGAGGCCCCCCGGAACCCCAACCAATCATACCGACCTGTCCCAAAATACATTACGGACTTGCTCGAGGCCTCAACTCATGTCAAACAACGCTAAAATCATCAATCGACCTCCAATTCAAGCTTTATGAACTTTGAACTTTCCAACTTTTATTTCCGATGCTTAAGTCTATCAAATCACGTCCGATTGACCTCAAATTTTGCACACAAGTCATATTTGACATTTCGGACCTACTCCAACTTTCGGAATTGGATTCAAACCTCGATATTAAAAAGTTAACTTCCGGTCAAACTTCTCAAAAACCTTCAAATTCTAACTTTAGCCAAATTGCTCCAAAAGGACCTACGGACCTCCAAATTCACTTCTGATTGCTCCCAACTCTAGAAACACCATACGGAGCTATTCCCAGACTTGAAATACCAATTGGATATTGATAACACTGAAATGCACTTCAAACCAAACTTTAAGAAATTCCTTCTAAAATGCTTACTTTCACAATAGTGCCAAAACACTCTCGGGTTATCCGAAATCCAATCCGGGCATACGCCCAAGTCTGAAATCATCATATGAACCTGCTGGAACCTTTAGATCCTGATTCCGAGGTCGTTTACTTAAAATTCCAATCCTAGTTCATTTTTTCAACTTTAAGCTTCTCAAATGAGAATTTTCATTTAAATTTAACTCCGATCTTTCTGAATTTAAATTCCGACCATGCGAACAAGTTATAATACCCAAAATAAAGTTCTTCATGGCCTCCGACTGCTGAACGGAGCACTAGAATTCAAAATAACCGGTCAGGTCGTTACAAGACTCAATAGGGGTCATCAACTAGTATTCATTACCCCTATAAGCAGAGATAAAGTATTCAATGCTATTAGGGATACTGATGATCAAAAAGCCCCAAGATGTGATGGTTTCAACTCATGCTTCTTCAAGAAAAGCTGGGATATTATGGGGGAGGATATTACATCTACAGTGATTGAATTTCATGTATCAAACTCCCGACAACACGTGAATACAGAACTCGAGACATGTTTTCATTTTCATTTTTAGTCTTGGGATACATTTCAAAACTTAAAGTTTCACGTCTCGCTACAGGAGTATCTATGGATTTGCAGCTATTCATATAAAAATGCTCCAAAATTTTCTTTATATATATTTCTTGAGATAGACTCAATAACTTTTTGGAATAGTCTCTTTAGATTTTAACTCCAAGGATATTTTCTGCCTCACTATATCTTTGATATCAATGACTTTAAAAGCTATGACTTGGTAGTATTCAAATACTCCAAATTATTTTCAGCCAATAAAATATCATCTACGTAAAGAGAAAGAATTACAAATATCCCATTGGACTTCTTCACATAAATGCAATGGTCTTCATTGATCATGGTGAAATCATACGAGTCACCTACTTGAAAAATATCAAATACCATTGCCTTAAAGATTTCTTTAGGCCATAATAGATCTTTTCAATTTATGGACCTTCTTTTCTTGACCTTTAATGATGAAGCCTACAGTTTATTCTATATAGGTTTCTTCGTTTAGTTCTCCATTGAGAAAAGTTGTCTTCACGTTCATTTGGTGTAATTCCAAATTCAAATGTGCAATAATGGCCAAAAGTAAGAGAATTGAGATAAACTTCATATCTGGTAAAAATGTTTCCTCGTAGTCTACTCTATCTTCTTGAGTAAAGCCTTCTGCCACCAATCGTGTCTTGTATCTTTCTATTGACCCATCTTGTTTACGTTTAACTTTGAGAACCCATTTGTTCTAAGTGGATCTATACCTAGGCAGAAGGTGAACTAGATTCTAGACTTTGTTGATTTTCATGTACTCTAATTCTTTAGTCATTGCTTTCATCCATTCATCTTACTCAGTGCTGGATAAATCCTCAGTCACAGACTATAGCTCATCCATTTCTATGAGAAATACTAAAAAAATATAATCTTCAATCCCATAAGCACGTTTGGGTATATTTTTTCTAGTACTCTTTCGTAGTTGAAATTCATATTCATCAGAAGGATTTTGGGATTGAGAACTCCCACTCCTACTTGGATCAAGAACAAGATCCTGATCAACTTGATTATCAACTATGTCAGAAGATACTTGCTAACTGTCTGAGTTCGACATTTCATAAAGAGGCTCTCCATTCTTTACCTTTCCCTTCTTTGGGAAAATCATTTTCCAAAAATGTGATATCTCATGATTCAACATCAGTAACACTTTCATCTTTTAATCAACAATGAACACATAACCTTTGGAGTGTTTTGAATATATTATGAAGATACATTTCGTTCCTTTTGGACCAAATTTATCAAAATTTCTAAAACAATCTTTTACATATGCAGCATAATTCCAAGGTTGTAAATCATTTAAGTTTGATTTATGGCCAGTCCATAACTCATAAGGAGTATAAGAATCTGAATTAGAAGGAGCTTTATTCAATATTTAGGCTACAGAGCATCTCCCCAAAAGGAGATAGATAAATTTGCCTGCGTCATCATAGACCTCATCATGTCCAATAATGTTCTATTCCTCCTTTCTGCTACACCATTTTGTTGAGCTGTGTAAGGAATAGTCAATTGTATGGTGATGCCCTTTCTATTACACAATTGTCTAAATTTATTACAGATATCGATGCCCTCTAGTGGTTCTTAAGGTCTTAATCCTTTTGTCCAATTAATTCTCAACTTCATTCAAATATTTCTTAAAGCATTTTAATACTTCAGATTTTTGAGAAACCAAATTAGCGTAATGAAATATAAAGTACAAAATCTATCCATCACACTCATTGGACCACGGATATTATAATGGATTATTTGCAATAGAAAGTTAACTCCCTTAGCCTTTTCAAGTTTATGTGTAATCTTTCCGATAAGACAATTTTCACAAGTTTGCATTTCAATTTTAGAGAAATAACCAAAATGTCATTCATTAGCCTATCTATTCATTTGATCTCGTCCTACGTGACCTAATCTTGCATGCTATGTAATAACATCAACACCATTATTACTAGAATAACATGCCATAATACAACATTCAACATAATAATTATACACAGAAGGATTACAATTTAATACAATAAAACCATCATAACGATATCCAAACCCATAAAAATATTTTCTAGAGAAATTCTAAGACTATTACGACTAAAGTTCAAACCAAAATCTACATCTAGAAGAACAGACACAGAGACTAAGTTTTGTCAAATCTCTGGAACATATAGGATGTCATGAAACATAAAAGATCTGCCACAACGCATGTCTATTATGCAAGCGCCTATCTCTTTAACTTAAAGCTTTGCATATTTCCCACATATACATTCCTTGATCCAGGTGAAACTCGTCGAAACTGTATAAATTCTTCTTTATCACGGGTCACATTCTATGGCCCCTGAGTGTACAATCCACACAGGATAAGATTCAGTTAGTAAAATAGTGCTAGGAACATATATAGAACTTAGATATGTTTTTTGAAATGCTTCTTTTTTGGCTCAATGCACTCACGAGCAAAATTCCCTGGAACTTGGCAATTGTAGCATTTCATCTTACTCTTGTCTTTCTTCTTGTAGAACCATTTTCCTCTTAGAATTGGCTTGTTTCTTTTCTTGGAGGATCCTTCTCCAGTCTGCTTACCCTTTTCGTTACTTTTTCAGTTTCTCTTGCACTTAAAGTTTGAACTCTTTGTACCACTTGATTCTGCCAGAAAGGCACTAGATATAGTTTTAGCAGTTGCAAGTCGCTCCTCTTCAAGCTCCACATAACGGAAAATATTAGCAAAAGTTTTAATGTTATTATTGTGGGTCAAGTTAATCTTAAGATGTTTCCAATTATTGATAAAAGACCGAATCACTACCTGAACCTGTTGCTCATCAAAGAGAACATGGCCAGTACTTTTGAGTTGAGCAATCATATTTGATATCACCTTTAGATGTTTCTTGACGCTATGATCATGACGTTTTTTGTACGTGTCAAACTTGATTGCCAGTTGTTTAAGGTGAGTCATAGTTGTACCACCATATGCCTCTCTTAAATGTTCCCACATGACTTTACATGTGGTGTTCGTAGATGAGATTATCAGCAACTGAACTTACAATAATTTCACGTGCAATGGAATCATTCTTTTTTCAAATATTATAAGTTTTCAGATCCCTCATATGTTGAACAGTGTTACCCTCATTTGGGTGACTCATAACATGGTTAATACTTTTAAGAGCATCTTAGTCTTCGAGCACATACCATATCTTACGACTCCAGATATCGTAATTTTTTACATTTAGTTTGTCACCCTTGTTCAAGTCAACAATGATACTTTTTGATGTCATATATGTTATTAGAGATAATATTACCTGTTTATCTCTTCGGTCAATTTATGTAATTTATGCATATGATTACGCACTCAAGAAAATTAATTATAATATTAAGGCTACATTTAGTATGCAATCAAAAGGTCACTACATTTTCATTCATCATCGATATCTAAATATTTTAATTAATATTTAAATCACTTCTTAGTGTGTGCTTCATTTCAAGTCTTAATTCATTACAAAATAAAATAATAGATAATATTTGAAACTGGTGAGACAAACAACACAATCAAATTTCATTAAAATAAAACACATATTAACTATTTATATATTCTCTAGGACATACTTATACCAATTGAATACTAACTCTTGCACATATACGCTAAAAGATGTACTAAGCTAATTATCATGATACATCTCAGTTAAAACTTCACCCCAAGACTCTCAAAGAGAGTCCGCTAAAGTAGCTAATGCCTCCCAATCTGTAATCTCTGTGTAATTAGACAATCAAACTCTTTTTAATTGAAATGTGTACATGTTCAGGAATGGAAGCATCAGAGCCCATTTTAAATTCCTTAAACTCCCTAAATTTCTTTTGTCCTTTCCTTCTTTCAGTATGTCGATTCCTTAACTCATTTTGCCTTGCTCATAGGACATCCCTAATGACTTCAGGCTCCAAGTTTGAATCATTATAAAAATAAGTCTTGCAACGACGCATCCTTCTACGTTGTCCCTTTCCTCGACTTCGAAAACTCTCACATGAAGTAATTCAAACTTATCACTATTCAGCCATGTATGAAATAGGACTAAGGAAACAATAAGTATGGCTACAAGCATTCAATGTAACAACGTATATCACAATTATTTATGGAAAGATATCAATTGAGGAATTACGTCTAAAATAATTTTTAACATAATGAAACCGTGAGTAGAAATTAGACCAAACCTCTATATATTATTAGAGACCAAGTAAGAAAAACAGAAAGCATGCAGGCCGAGGAACCTTAAAACCACATAAAATTCTTCTTAATAGTTTATACTTTGTAACTATTCAATTTTCTAATGCATGACTATCCAATAAGTCAATACATAACACTGAGCATACCCCATAATATGCACTTCCAAAAATTGACAAGTATCCAATTTAATAAATAACAATAACAAAAAACCCAGTTTGATCCCAACAGGTGGGATCTGGGGAGGGTAGTCTGTACGCAGACCTTACCCCTACCCAATATAGGTAGATAGGTTGTTTCCAATAGACCCTTGACTCAGGAAGGGCAAGAAGAAGAAGAGGAAAACAAGGAAGGAGGGAAGATGGAAAAGAAAAGAAAAGGGAGATATAAAGGTTAAGTAGTACCAAATAATAGCAATTGGGAATACAATATCTGAGGCGAACAAAATCACATAACGTAATGAAAATCTAAGAATATGAAGAGACATATATGCTACTAAGACTATCGGTGAATAACTATAAACAACCTACTAACCTTCTATCCTAATCAAAAGAAGAAATTTGTCCTTTATGTCCTTGCAATTTAGGATTAAACAACAAATATCTATCTAGGCTAAAGTTATTTGTCTCCAGAATGTAAGACCAATGTTTTAGTTTTAAGACATAGTAGTAGTATGACTTTTGAACATGATGACTCTCAATTAATGTTCCAATTTTCCCAAGAGTCAAGTCAAAATTTTATCACAAACAACCTTAAACAAAATTGACAAAATATGGAGAAGAGATTTGTCAGGAACCAAATATAAAGGACTCATAAGATTTTGAAACCCTCCATTATCAACAAAAGGAGACAATGAATAACATATAGAATTCATCCGAATTTTGACGCTTCATTCATGTTTCAACACATATATCATGAAGCTTCACTCATGTTTCAAGTAGCGGGCAAGATTCTGACGGTTAACTGATATATCATGAAGCAAATTGAAAAATTCCACCCTTAATTCAAAAAATAACACAAAACACATAATACATGTTTAAAAAATGCTACTCCCTCCGGTCCAAAATAAGTGATTTTTGGTCTTTTTCTTGTGGTCCAAAATAAGTGATTTTTTCAAATTTCAAGAATGAATTAATTATTTTTTCCTACATTGTCCTTGGAGTAAATAGTATTGGAATATGTGTTAGGAGTATTTATGTAAGATAATAAAGGTTAATATGGTCAATTCTATTGCTAATTAATACTAAAATGTGGATTTCTTAATTTGTGTGAAAACATCCAAAAAATCACTTATTTTGGACCGGAGGGTGTATTCAGTAGACATGTTCTAGACTAAGAAGCAATTAAATGATGCTCTGATGCCATTATTAATCTTAATTACAGAGCAAGAACAATAAATTGTGTGTGCCTTGTTATATGCAGTGAAAATTATTGTACTTGCTACCAAGATAATTACCCAAAATCTACTTTGAATCACTAGAAAATAAAGTTTGTTTCACAAATGAAATCCTCCCTTCTCTTGTTACATTTTCTTTGTTGGTAGAAATAGAGAAAGTTATTCTTGGTTGGAGAATTCTTCTACATGGGAGATATATAAAAGAAGAATAAACGAAGAATTACCAATCAAAATTATCATTGCACGTTCTCACGTCTCTCAATAACGTGCGGTAGATCTTTTAGGAGTTATAAAACCCCCCATTAATAACCTCTTTAAGTTTAATTTCTTCTAAAATAGGTCGGGTCAGTCCATATGGGAGACCCGCAACACAATCTTATATCCAATATATTAGAAGGTGAACTGTGCATCAAAGAATGAGGAAGAAGAAAACAAGAATTATATGGTTTGTATTGATATAAACCATATCCCAAGTGATTTATAGTTTGTGGATAGCAATTGTTCAAATCATATGTGTAACGATCCATTCAGTCGTTTTGAGCATTTATATTATGTCCAATAGTTTGAAGTCTTGAGTAGCTTCATATGATGTATTATGACTTATGTGAATTACCAGTTTTGGTTTTCAGGTGCCTCGGAACAGATTTGGGGGAATGAATCTCATGTTAGAAGCTTCAAGTTGAAGAGTTGACCAAATTTGACTTTTGTATATTTGGCCTCGGATCGGAGTTTTGATGATTCTGATAAGACCAGATGGTGATTTTAGACTTGGCGTATGTTCATAATTTTATTTGGATGTTTCTAGAAGGTTTCAGAATAATTTAGCGAAAGTTAAAAATTTAAAGGTTTGGAATGTTCATAAGTTTGACCGGGAGTTGATTTCAATGTTATCGAGTTTAGATTGTGATTTAGAGAGTTGGAATAGGTTTATTATGTCATTTGAAACTTGTGTGTAAAATTTGAGATCATTCTAAGTTGATTTGATATGGCCCGGTACGAGTTTTGGAAGTTGAAAGTTCAAAAAGTCATAGGTGTGATTCATGATTTTAATGTTGTTATGTGATATTTGACGTCTCAAGTAGGTTCGTGTTATATTTTGGGACTTGTTGGCATGATTTGACAGGGTCCCAAGGGGCTTGGATGTATTTTTGATCATTAGTTAAGAGACTAATTAAGTTATAAAATTTGGAGTTTGACCAGGTCAATATCGGGTCAAGACGACCTCTTTTCAGTGTTTTGAGTGCACACGTAGGTCCGTTGCATATTTTATAATTGAAATTATGTCCAAGAGGTTTCGGATGAGTTTTGGATCGTTTCGGTGAAGTTTGAGTTTGCTAGTGTTGGTACTTCGTAATTTTGAACTTTTTATTGCAATTGGGAACTACCGCATTTTCGAACATCTAGTTGCAATTGCGAACAATCCGCAATTGCAAACTTTCGTTCGCAAATGCGACATTTGCAGATGGGTTAAGATTTAGAATTTCGGGATTTTAACTCATTCTTTCATATTTTTGTGACGACCCGACCCGTCGTCTCATGTGTTATTGCTCAGTTTTTCCCATTTCATACTTCTTCATGTTTCGTTATCGGTATATGGTGTGTTAGAGTTGATTTAGATTGATTTTGATAAGAAATGAGACACTTAGTCTCTTTAAGAAAAGCTTAAGTTGAAAAAGTCAACCGAATGTTGACTGTTGAGTTAGAGGGCTCGGATGTGATTTCTGATGATTCGGTTAGCTTCGGGGGATGATTTATGACTTAGGAGCGTGATCGGAATTGATTTTGGAGGTCCGATGTAGAATTAGGCTTGAATTAGCGAAGTTAGTATTTTGGCGAAATTCGGTTGATAGGTGAGATTTTGATCCGAGGGTCAGAATGGGATTCCGAGAGTTGCTGTAGCTTCGTTGGGTAATTTTGGATGTATGTGCAAATTTTCAGGTCATTCGGACGTCGTTTGGTTGGGTTTCTGATCGAAAGTGTATTCCGGAAGTTTTGAAGAACTTAGGCTTGAATCTGATGTGATTTGATGGTTTTAGCGTTGTTCGATGTGTTTTGATTCTTGGAACAAGTTTGAATGATGCTTTAGGAGGTGTTGGTGCTTTTGGTTGAGGTCCCAGGGTCCTCGGGGTAAATTCGGGTAGCTATCGGAAGGAAATTTGAAATTGGAATTGCGGGTTTTTGGTTGCAGCAGGTGTTTCTGCATCTGCGGAAAGGAAACCGTAGATGCGGTTACGCGAAAGCGGAGCCAGGTATCGCATGTGCGAAAAGGTTGAGGTTGAGTAATTTCCGCAAAAGCGGAAAGTTATCCGCATAAGCAGAAGTTATACCGCAGGAGCGGTTTTGGCATTCTCTTGATATTCCGCAGAAGCGAAAGGCGGGCTGCATAGGCGGTCCCACTGATGCGAAATATGGAACGCAGAAGCGGTAGGGGTCCTTAAGTGAAGGTCCGCAGAAGAGGACGTGGACCGCAGATGCGGAGGTCGCAGAAGCGACATTTTCTCCGCTAAAGCGAAATCTGGGTTGGTTATAAAGGATTTTATTGAAACATTTCATCCGCGAGGGTTATGTATTTTCCACCATTTTTGAACGAGCTTTGAGAGCTTTGAGGCGATTTTGAAGAGGGAATCAAGGAGGAATGATTAGAGATAAGTTCCTTGGCTTAAATACACGAGATTATGATAGATTTAACATGGAAATTGATTGAAATTCATTAAAAAGGGGTAAAGCTAGGGCTTGAGTTTTTGATATTTCAAATTGGGAATTGATAGGTCATTTGAGCTCGGATTTGGGAGTTCTTGGTATGTATGGGCTCGTGGCGAGATGAGGAATCCGGTAATATGAGTTTTGTAATTTTTCGAGAAGTAGACCCGGGGCTCGGATTTTGCTACTTTTGAGATTTTTTCTTTATTTTGATTGTTTTCGTTTGGGTATTGTACCCTTGGTATAGTGTAATGTATTCGCTCTGATTTTGGTTAGATTCGACGCGCGTGGAGGCCGGTTTGAGGGGCAAAGGCATCGCGGGCTAGAGATTTCGCCGGTTCGAGGTGAGTAATGCTTATAAATGATATCCTGAGGGTTCGAAACCCCGAATTTGCACATCATAGTGCTGTATTGAGGTGACTTGCATGCCGGATATGAGCGTGGGGTAGAGCACCGTTGAGAATTGTGACTTGGTCCGTCCCGGTCATTGATTTTTACCGCATATTTGACTGAACTACTTGTTATCATCATAATTTGGGCTGATTGCCATGTTTGGATTTCGTGCCAACTATGTGAATCCCTCAGGGATTGATATCACTGTTTTCGCATTATTTGTGCATACTATTTGATCTCGGTCTAGGGTTTTAATACTAATTTGTAAACTCAGCCATTTTTCTAAGATTTGAAAACTTAAACAACATGTTATTAACGTCTTGAACTGAGAACTGTTATTTTGATATTGCCCAAGTGGCTTATGTGCATTTGTGGACTGAGCATGGATCGGGTTGCGCACCGCATCAGTGTTATATGTGCATTTCTTGACTGAGGATGGAACGGGCTACGCGCCGCAGCGGTGTGATATTGATATTACGCTTGGGCTATTAGAGCCCCTCCGGGGTTTGAACCCCCATAATGAGCGTGGGTACCCAAACAGATTAGGCTGTGCACCGCAACGGTCATATGCATTGCATTGCATTCATACATTGGTTCATGTTTGTACTACGTGTCTTGATATTCAGCACTCTCATTTCATTGTCATCCATGCTACATCTTGCATTGTTTACCAGATACCCTGGTGTTATTTGTTAGTGGAGTGCTGAGCCTGAGGGGCTGACTGATGTGCTGACTTGCACTATCTGTTTTCACATTTATTTGCTTAACTGTTGGAAGAGGATATTTTCAAAAGAGGTTTTTAACTGAACCAGATATTTCTAAAGGATTTTCACGGTTTTACTGTTTCCTCAAAGGGTTGTACTATTCTATATAGCATGATGGAGTGCTCTTACGTGATTTCTTGCCGCTCAGTTATTATTTACTCTTATTACTCATCGAGTTGGAGTACTCACTTTACTTCCTGCACCTCGCGTGCAGTTGCAGGTATCGTTCACCCGGTAGCGGGTTGTTAGGAGATTGAAGGTATTACTATTGTAGCTGAGCAAGGTGACCGCCCGCGTTCGCGGCACCGGACTTCATCTTTTCAACTCCAGATTTTATTTTGTATATATGTTATTGGCCCTGTAGTGGTGTTCAGTCTTCTTTAGATGCTCGTGACTTGTGACACCCCGGTCGGGTTGCAAATACTGGTTATTATTATCATTAAGCTGTATTTATCTGTTCATTTATGTTTAATAATTGTTAAAGAGACGATTTGGGTTAATTGGCTGGCCTTGTCTTCACGAAAGGTGCCGTCACGATCGGGTTTGGAAATTGAGTAGTGACAAGTTGGTATCAGAGCCTAGGTTACTAGGTCTCACAAGTTATGAGCAGGTTCAGTAGAGTCTCGCGGATCGGTACAGAGATGTCTGTATTTATCTTCGAGAGTCTGCAGAACCTTTAGGAAACTTCACTTTCTTGGAATTCTTATCGTGCATACTTGATTCAACTTGAGATATAACTCTTGAAATTCCTTCCTCACGTCTGTATGCGCACGTGAGCGCTCAGTATTATATGTGCCTAGATGGTTTGTGATTCCCCGATCAAGGGGCGAGATATGATCTTCGTGAGTATGTTGGGCCAGTTTGGAGGACTAAGGCCAGATCTTTACCTATGGCTTGAGCACCGAGGTGCTGATTGTCTGAGCAAATGTTTTGAACTTATATGTTTAGTATTGTCCTTATTAGCCGGAATGGCGGATAGATATCCATGTGATGAGTGTGTTAGTGCTGCGAGATGTATCTATACGACCTGGTGGTGACGAAGAAGTCTGCTGGATGATTAGATGACTGATAAGTGCTCGATTCCGATTGTGATCGGTTGTGTAACCCGAGTTATGGGCGCGTGAAAAATATTTTTGCGTCTCCTAGTTGGGAAGTGAAGTACATTGCGTGTGGCGGTATGAGTTCAGATTCGGGAAGACTAAATGGCTGTGTTATGTGTATGATGGTGGAATGTGTGCTGAAATACTAAACTGAGACGAAGCAAGTGGGTTATCTCCTGCGGAGTGTTCTTAAGTGGTACGATTCTTATGTATATTGTTAGAAGAACTCATGTGTAATTGAAGAGTACGTGTTGAAATTTGATAAGTTTGGGTCACTCAAGAGAGTGGACTCAACTGATGTGGGGATGAATGCGAGATTTGTAGAGGATTACAGTACTAGATGATCTGTGTTTTCATAAAGCAGTAGATGATATTGAGTTTAATCTCCTTATGATATTGTGGCATCATTAGGGTAAAAGCATTATGGGTTATTGAGTGCGTCCTGATAGATGGCTTCGAGCCAAGTTGGAGAGATTGCTGTTGATTAGATGATCGCACAATTATGTGCTATGTTGGCTCCGTTTCGAGGTATGCTGGTGGATCAGTCCTGGTTGCAGAAATTGAGCCGAGGATGGCACGAGTGAAGCAAAAGTTTGACAAAGGTTATATGGTGCTTCGTAGATGTGTGGGAATAATAGGATGTCTTGAGCTGTTGATGATAAAGAATGCTCAGTGTATAGGGAAGGAAGATGGTTGTTTGTATCGGTATGAGATCATGTTCTGCGGTGTCAGAGTGCTAATAAGGCACGAGTGGTTTTGTTAATTAAGTTAGGCAATTTACAGTTGTATAAGAGTGAGTGACTCTCGAGAATGGTTTTATTGTGTTCAAGATTTTCACATGTAATAATCAGGTGTCTTAAGGTTGTGTATGTGGCTGGAGACTTTGTTTTCATTAGAAAAGATCAAGACTTGTGGTATTTTATGTTAATCATGGGATTCTATGTATCAGTATCTGGGAAATAATGGTAACGAATTCAGAGTCGCAGGAAGTTCTTCGGGGTAAAGCACTCTGGAATGTGGTATTTCTGGGAATTATTGAGAGAGCATTCAGTGGCTTATGGGTCTTAGATAGTGTGGTCTTATGTTCGAGTCCTGTATGGTAAACCTGGGTTAAGGTATTGTGGTGCTACAGCAGGGAAGAATATGAAGTGGATGATGAATAAAAAGGGAAATTAGATTGATAGAATAGCTTGATAGTAGACCGAATCGGTATGATAAGCATATGATTAATTCCTCGTATGTGTTCGAGGTAATGAGCCCTTACGGGTATTGTGCGGCAGAGCTTTAGAGTTCGAACAGCTTGGGTAGCTTGGTTTGGATAGAAGGATTCAGTCACGTCAGTTTAGCTTATACAAATGGAATTGGTAGAAGTGTTCCTATTGAGTTTTTACCATGGTTCGGAGATATATATATTTTGTTTGGGCATGCGAAGCATGGAATGAGAAATGATGTCTCCTCGAGATGGGATTGATGGAGTGTTCTTGTCTAGTAGTGTATGTAAATGTTTGTGGTTAAGAAGGGAGATGGAGTTCTCATGTTATACTAGTGTGGTACGGTATATGCGATATGTTGTGGAGGATTGGGGTTTGTGTGTGTAAGGTTACGGTTCAGTTCATAATGGGAAGTCATTAAATTCTTAAGTAGCACGGGCAGCTGCAAGTGATTTAAGAATCGATATTCAGATGATTAAAGAAAATGGTACTGCTATTCTAGTGATTTGACGGGAGTATATGTTCAGTAAAAGGGGGAAGGTAATGTAAAATGATAATACTTCGGTAGTATTGAGGCATTTTTTTGTTGGATCGACTGCGGATATTTGAGTTGTTGATGGCGCAGGGAAATTTTAGAATATCTTTCATGGAATGATGGGATATTTGATGTGTGACATGTATTCATACGGCGGAATTTGGGATCAGGTATAGTGATTCGTGTGTTATATGGAGTTCTCGTGATCAGACTATGCAGTGGTTGTAGATCGTGTGTATCGACACCGTTTAGTGGTTATTGGGAATTGGAGGCACGGGTGGATCTTTCCTTGCTTGGTACATTAGATTGTGAATATGATATTGGGGGTGTAGACTGGTTGTCTCAGTGTTGGGTTATTCTAGACTATTGTGCTATGGGTTATGTCAGAAAATGCCATAGGTTGCATGGCGGGTGCATCAGATTATGTTCTAGCAGGGTGGTTGTATTCCAAAGACTAGCAGACGGCTGGGAAGGATTACTTCTCTTAATTGGTCCTTCGTGGCGGATGTTAGTGCAGTGGTTTCTACTATTGATTCAGTTTTGGTATTGAGGGACTTTTTTGGATGTGTTTCTTGTGGCCGGGCATGTCGCCGAGCGAAATTGTGAATTTTGGTAATTATTTGGTGCCGGGCACCGTATTGTACGGCTCCGGCAGGGGTTATAGTAGTGGAAGGAGCAGCTTCAGGATTCTTGGTATTGAGTTCATTTACAGGCCGATGTGGCTACGTATTTAGCTTGAGTTAGCTTGGTTAGTCCCGAGTTGTGTTATTGAGGGATAGGTTGATTCGATCGTTAGTGAACTTGCTAATGATCTGGGGAGATCTATGAGTTGCTTTTATGTGCTGTGAGATGTTATAATTTGTCGGGTATGGGCACATGTTGTGCGGTTCTATTGAGGATTCATATAGGAAGTTGAGCGGGAAGAGTAATTAAGTGTTGCTTGGTAAATGGAGTATTGGTTATGTCCTATCGAGTTGCGTGTCATATGTTATTTGTTTCACCGTGGATGTAATGAATTGCTTTGGTTTCAGACATCAAATGTGTGTGGCTGTCGATTCTGATAATTGTGACTTGAGGTGCTGCATGTGTAGCAGTGTTTGGATAGGATCGCGCGTTGTAGCGAGGCAACATGGAGTTATGACCCTTTGGGGTAGATTCAGCTATTCTATTTCTATGATGTGAGACGGGGTCCCTGTCACGCCCTAAATTCAAGGGACATGACCGGCGCTCGACCGTGTAGCCCCAATCAAGCGGACCTGGGTGCCTTTCCTAACCCACGTGTTATCCCTGTATTTTTCATTACTTATTAACCAAAGGATTAAGCAGTTCATAATTGAAATCACACTTTTTCAAACATTCC
>MU684184.1:4056-18060 GCA_026770625.1 Nicotiana glauca
ATGTTTTACTGATGAACCACTTTCTTCGTTCATCCGTGTCACTGAAAATACCTTTTCTGCTGGGAATATCCCTCTTCTTTTTGTGGCATAGCTTGGGAACTAGCATTTCCCCGACCTTTGAGTCTCATATGAATTTCCCAAATCGCTCTCTGCATTGTTCTTTCTTGATTTGTCCACTGGCCTTGGCCGTGAGGTCTATAACCTTTGATTTCTGTAGGGGATATCCTTCTTGATACTGGTCCATCCTTTTGTCAATCTCCTCTTGCTGGGGAATATCCTTCTGGACACTGGCCTTGCGCTTGTTCCTTCCTGACTTATACCACTTGGATGTTCTAATCAGATCCTGTCTTGCATAATTGGAAAGCTGATGGAAAATTTTGAAGTCATTTCTCACTTGTCTTGACCAAACAGACTCTGTTGGGGAATTTTTCGATGAAAGGAGAAAGATAAAAAGGAACAGAATAAAAGACAAAGGAAAGAGATGACTCTCTAACAAGAGAAACCAAAAAAAACCCTATCAAACGCGGATACCGACTCTAATGGTCATGTCATGCACACGTGGCCTATCCTCCATCGTTAATCGCCTTTCACAATTTCTGTTTGGTGATTTCCATCTGATTCTCACCCTTATTCGACTTGTAGTGCCCGAAGGTTTTCACTATCAAGCCTGTCTTATTTTGGCTATTCTCTCAACTTACAGTCGCCTCAAAGTGCCCGTGAAGGTTTTCATCAACAAGACTCTCTCGTTTGTATTACTTTTCAGCTGGGGATTGGGGTGTTACCACTAAGACTCTCTCATTTAATTTCTTTTCTACTGGGGATCAGAGTCTTTTCTGGTGGGAATCAGAGTGTTATGTTCTGATAAGACTCTCTCATTTGTCTGACTTGGCATCTTTTGAAGACTGGTCGAAAGGTCTTTCTTGGACCGTAACGTGGGTTTTGGATATGGCTTAGAAAGAAAGGGGTACTACAGGCTCAAAAACACATCAATGTTCAAAATTACAACCTTCGGAACTAGATTTATTTACAACAAACACAACCTTTGCCCCAGTTTCTTGCTTGGGATTTTGGTTTTTGTTACATTATGTTACACTATGTTACACTATGACCAAGGGGTGAAGCGCCTACGTATCCTCTTTGAGGAATCAGGTCAAACATAGTTCCCAATTCCTCGTTGTTTTAGTTTTCCTTTTCATTCATTTTTTTTTCTTTTTCTTTTTCTTTTCCTTTATCTCTTTCTTTTATTTTTGTTGTTTTTGTGGTTTTCTTTTCCTTTTTCTTTTTCTTTTTCTTTATCTTCCATGTTGGTGTTTCTAATCTTTGCTACTGATTCCGAAGGAGGGATATGAAAGAAAACAGATAAGGATCGAAGGGTTAATGAAGGATAAAGTGTTTAGATAGCAGAATAAAATGCCTTCGTCATTCCAATCTTCAAAATATGCCAAGCACAAACAACGTGATTAAACAGACATTTGTAGCATCTTCTTCTTGTGCCAGACTTGATAACCATATCCACACTTTTGCCTTTTCCATTTGTTAATTTTATAGCGCTATTGGACAATACTCCCATTCTCATTATCGCGAACGACCCTTGCCAATTTAGGCAAACTTATTTTAAATTTCAAACTGATGTCGCATGAAATATGAGGTTTCTTCATGTTCTATCCTCCCTAGTCTCACAGGGTTCGGGCTTCAAATGGACTCAACTGTTCTTATTTCCTTTAAGTGCCCCGATCACCTCCCAATGATTTTATGATTAACCTTTAAGATTAGGCCCAAACTGTGTGTGAATGTCATGTCACTAGAATCGTCGTTGAACAAAATAAACGACAAAAGGATAAAAGAATTAAACAAAGAAAATGACTGGAAATAATAAAAGACCGGAATTTGCATTAGACAAACGGTGAAAGTGTTTAAACAACAAAACAAACAGTTACAACCCTAGAACAAACCTAGATAACACCACATGAGATACTAGACAAATGAAAGGATAAGAGGGTTTGACCACAAGACAATATCCGGATTACAACCCTGAACTAACCCGGACAACAGAAATGACAACAAAACAAGCTACCAAGATTCCTTCCTAGTGAGGAGGGAATGACTTTTCAATTGCTGGGCTTGACATCTAGCCACAAATTTGCTCATTCGAATCAGCAAAGCCTTCTCCAATTTCAACATCATTAACTTCAGTTAGCAGGTTCCCGAGGGGATTCTCATACTCCATGTCACCAGGCATTATCCCCACAAAGTGTGCATCATGACGTGCAGGTAAAGGACTCTGCGCAATATTCTGGGTGTCACTATCTTGGATCACAATCAGGTTTTCTTGGATCTTGTGTTTCCGGCTTACCACAAACCGATCATCTCAATTTTCTTCACAATTCAGAACATGTTAAGATGGACTCAGTCAGTCCTTATTATTATCAACATTTTTCACTTTTGTTTTTTTTTTTTTAGTGGTGGTCAAATCTTATGTGGATTGTCTACGTATCATGTCCTCGCATGAATCAGACCGTGCATAGTTATGACGGATAAAAAAAAGTAGACAATAACAAAACACGTTTTTTTTTGTATTTTCGATTTCCATAACAAAACCAACTTTGATTACACAAATTAAACTAACAGACTCTGACGAAAATCGAAATACAGACTCGACCCATATGTTCTAATCAACAAAAATACAAACTTTAAAACAAACCGATAGATTCCTTCCCTGTATGCCGACTTTGACCAAATGGTTGTTTTTGCAAATGTGGCCCCTTCCCAATTTCACATAAATTTTGAGGCCGGGAGGATTATTTTATGATATTTCACAAACTTATTCGTTCTTTTATGAAAATAGCCTTTCTACAACTGAAAGATACTCTAAGGCTATCTCGGCAAGAACGGTTTAAGACACCACCGAAGCTGGAATGGCTCATTTTGATCGAAAATCCAAACGGCATTCACTTGCCCACTGACTCTTTTCCTTGTTTTTGAAATTAAAATAAAAGACCTGGTTTTGCAAACACGGCCTTTCAGCACCTCGGGGATGAAGATTTTAAGGCTGTGTGGGCTAACTGGTCAAAGAACCTTAAAAATGACCAAGGGTGGCTATTTATGCAAAGTCAGCCTTCCGGCGTCCCCTTCGGGAACATTCGGTTATTTTTGATAAAAACGGCATCACCCGACTTATTTATGACTCTTTTTCTTGTTTTTCAAAAATAGAAAACCCGATATGCAAACACGGCCTTTTAGCGCCTCGGGGACGAAGATTTTAAGGTTGTGTGGGTCAGCCGGCCAAAAATCTAAAAAAGGACCAAAGGTAGCCGTTTATGCAAAGTCAGCCTTCCGGCGTCCCTTTCGGGAACATTCGGCTATATTTGACAAGAGCGGCATCACCCGACTTATTTACGACGACAATTAAAATTTGACCTTTTTTTGGCTATTTTTGCAAAAAGTGGAGGTTGGACCCGATGAGGGTTGCCTACGTATCTCACACCCTGTGAGAATCAAACTTGCGTAGTTTGGGCGAATAAAACAAACTATATTTGAAAACAAAATATTTTTCCTTTTTCTTTTCTTTTTATTGGCAAACAAAACGAACTATTTTTGAAAACAAGATTATTTCTCTTTTCTTCTTTTTTTTTTCAATTCATTGGCAAATAAAACGAACTATTTTTTTTATTTTATTGACAAACAAATAAACTATTTTTGAAAATAAAATCACATTTTTTTCTTTATTGGCAAATAAAGCAAATTATTTTTGAAAATATTTTTTTTCTTTTTCAGTGGAAAATAAAACAAACTATTTTGAAAATAAATTTTTTTTTTCATTTTTCTCAAAATCCGGTAGAGTTTCGGCACTACTTGGACATTGTTATTTTCAAAACAGGTGATTAACTCCCTTAACCCTCTACACTGCTATTCCTTCTTCTTTTTTTCAAATTTCTCAATATTCAAAACCGGTCAGCATGCAAGTTCGAAGCAAATAAAATGCACAAGTAGTAAGTAAGATGCAGCAGGATGGTCTTTTTCATTTCAGGCACACCTGTCCTAGACAGATCCAACCCTATGTTGAATCTCCAAGGTCAAATACGCGTGATGCAAATAGAACGCTCCCACTAGGGATATCCAGTTATGAGGTTTGTTCTTCTAAGTTCAAATCTTATTGGAGAAAGTATCTAGACTGGCTTACTCGAGCCGAGGAGGATCAGTGTACGGGTAGCAATGCTTTCCGGCTTAACTGGTGGTGCTCCCCGCCTAAAACATGTGTGACTAAATCCTTCACCGGGTGCCAAGCACCTCGGCCATCTCAAAGAAAGCGGGCTATGTCAAGCAAATGCCCAATTTTAATTTCAAGAAGACTCGGAGGGGGTGCGTGAGAAGACAGTTTATATGCACAGTTCAAAAATTATCAAAGCGGTAAAAGCAACATTTAGCACATTAAAGCCAAAACATCAAATAAAAATCAAATAATAAATATGCCAAATACAACAATTACTCCAAGCTCGAATTTCTAACCCTGAACCAGTGGTTCTGGGTTACAATCCCCAGCAGACTCGCCAGAGCTGTCACACCTCCTTTTTACCTACCACACCCGCAAGGGTGTAATAAGGGGAGTTTTTCCAATTAAAGGACAATAGAAATGGGATTATTATCAAAGATTCAGAATCGCCACTTGGGAAATTTATGGTGTCCCAAGTCACCGATTTAGAATCCTGAATCGAGGAAATTATTGACTCGGTTTAACAGTCTGCGCACCAGAAATCCGAGTAAGGAATTCTGTTAACCCGGGAGAAAGTGTTAGGCATTCCCGAGTTCCGTGGTTCTAGCACGGTTGCTCAATTGTTATATTTGGCTAAATTATCTAATTTTAATACATGTTAAACCTGTGTGCAAATTTTAACTCTTCACCGCTTTTATTATTATTTTTAATGAGAATTGCAACATCGTGAAAACACATCTCGAACCACGTCACATCAATGTACCCATGGTTATTGACATATTTCGACTCCGTTGAGATTTGGATTTGGGTCACATAAATGTGCACCCGAGTTCAAGAAGGTAAAAAAATTAAACAGGCGCCTAAAGAGGCTAACGCATTATTATCTTTGGGGAGGGCCGCGAAATTCGCTAAACGGCCCCTCCCGAAATCTAAGTATTTTAATTCAACCATTTATTGAGGGCCCCGCAATTTATGCATTTTCACTTGGCGAGGCTTGTCTCATTTGTTATTTAAAGGGCAAACCTAAATTAAACTACGATTTTATATTTAGTTTTATTTTCTCTAAATAATATAAAAAAACTTAGTTAATTTATGAACTACTATATTTAAAAAAAGAATTAGAAATGCCCAATTTTGGGGCCTTTGATCAAAGCATTGGGCTAGTACGCAGATTAATGGCCTAAAAGGAGGTGGGCTTGTTACCAAATTTGAATGATCCATACAATTGGGTTACGCTATAGCCCAGACTGCTCATTTTAACTTAAACGATTCTGAATGAAGTTAATAAGCCACTAGTTTAACACCAATTCACTAATTTATTACCTATTATAACTAAAACAAATTAATAATGCACTAAAAGCCGGTAAGCAACTCGCAAAATGATTTTTGTATCTCCAAAACATGCAATTGAAACTCCAACTCTGTTTTTAACTAACGGATCAGCCAACATCTTATACCACTGCCATACTCACATTCTAGTTCGACATTTACGTGACTGCTATTACCAATTTGAACAACGGCCATTAATGTGAGCACAATATCACTGGTTCCAAAATAGAATGCTAACTCAAGTTATTTTCTAGCTTTGAGTGTTTAAACTGAACAAACACACTAAACTAGCTATAGCTAATGCCAATTCACAATTAACGATCCAACTAGCTACTGAACACATGTTCCCTGGACGAATTAACAATCTGTCACAAAATAATAGTTGACACAGTCCCTTATTCGTATAGAATACAAAACAGAGCTAATATCAACTACTTATACTTCATTTAACACTTATTGAATTATGGGCAACAGATAGCATCCAAATGAGCAAGGTCCGGTGAACACTTCCATTTCAACTTCAATTCAAGCTACATCGAGGTGATTCAAAGATGTGTACCTGGCGATGGAAATACAACAAAGAAAAGGAGGAGATCAGCAGCAGATAACAACACAGCAAACAACAACAGATGATCACAGGCAGTCCAGGAAAAGTTCAGGAATCCAGAAGTGTTTTGAAAATCAAACAGAAGCAGTAAATCTACCAAACACAGCACCAAATTGACCCACAATGAACCCAGCAACACTTAGAACTTCCAACAACCAGTGACTCAACTTGAAAACCAATCAGTTATGGAAAAACCACTATGAGAGTTCACGATTTACTCAATGGAGTAGTGTTTTTCTCAATAGAATAGTAACCTTTCTCTAAATTGAAAATACCCTGAAGCACTGAGAAAAGCTCTCTAAAACTGATTAAACACCCAAGAATTGATAACTCTCAAAAAGCTCTCTCAACTCTTTTAACTAACCAAGAACCTTAGAAAACTGATTGCTTCTTTATCTAAAAACTTCTGATATTCTTTTAAGTGTGACCTCTGAAACTGATTTCAAAAGCCAGCCCCTTAACTCTGTCCTAATGCCTCTATTTATATCCCAAACCTTAAACCCTTTCCAGCCCTTTTTTTCTTCTTCACAGTTGTTCCTCTAGACCTTTTATTATCACTCCCGTGTTTCTTTTTACTTTCCAGCTTGTAATATTCCTCTACTATGTGTATCCTTTTAGCTTTTTATCATTAACCTACTGTTTCTGATTTCCAATTAAAACACTCAATAGACCAACAGTCCCCTTTTCTGATTAAATTATTCAAAGGTTCAGTGGCACAGTGAACATTCAACTGGCAGGCCATTTTAAACTGACACACTTTTAGGTTTTATATCCCAAACTACCCCCTGAACCCCTGTGAATTAACTCAGTGAATTAATATCCTACCTTAACCCCTTCAATCTGTACCCAAGACCTATCAGCTATAACCAATTAACTAAATTGATTCCTAATTCAACTGCTAAGTGAACTGGGCAGAGTGCAACTTCTGTTTTGACATCAAATATGCCTCTTAATAATTTGAAACTCAGTATTGGATTTCTAATAGGGAACCAAACATAATACAAATGCAACAATTTAAACCAATAGTAACAACAAACATCTACAGGCACAGGCACAGTCACAGTTTTCTTTTTTACAAGAACTTATGGTCACCGACTTTAAAATCACACTAACGGACAAACACATTCAAACGATTTCAACAGCCTAATAGATATACTAACAAATCAGTGATGAAAATTGGACCAGAAAAAGGTCCGTTGGAGAAGGAAGAAAATAATTGACTAAAATGATAAATTACAATGATACTTAATCAGATAAGCAATAACAACCAACAAAATAAAAGAAAAGAGAGGAAAATACCTCGAAACCTCAGACCAAACTCCCATTCGTTTTAGTCGAAACTTCAACTTGAACTTTTGAGGTCAAAACGGACCTTAATCGAGTGTTCTCGACTCGACTAAGGTCGATTAAAAACCTTAAATTTCCCCACCTCGGCTCGATTCTAGTTTTTGGTTGTTCTAGGGTTTGTTTATTCGTATTAAGATTCGATAAATTCCAACTCGATTTGAGTGAAACTAGGGTCAGATATGGACATAGGAGAAGGAGGGGGCCCTTGGGTGTTCATTTGGTGGTGATTGGCTGGAATATGTCTTTTTTGACTGAATTTCAAACGAAGATTCGAAACATTGGGTTGTGATTGACGGAAGCTGATTGGGGGTTTGGAAAGAGGATGTTGTGGGGAAGCTACGGTGTAAAAATAGGGGCATTTGGCCGCCGGCCTCCGCCGTAGGAGATTTTCGACGGGCGGCCGACAGCGGTATGAGGCGGAGGGTTATTTGGGGTCTCTGAATGTTAGAGACGAAAGGAAAGGGAGGTTGGCTTGGGGGGTGGTGTAGGTGGGAGATTTGATCATGGCCGTTGGATCAATTAAGATCAACGGCCTGGATCCTTTCACTAATAAGGAACGGTGCCGTTTGGTTTAATGAGGGGGCGAGTTGGACCGGGTGTAGAGAACGGGTCAGGGTCGGGTTATAGGAAAGGTGATCTCGACCGTTGGATAGGTTTGGGCGAACGACTGAGATCCATTGGCCTTAAAACGGGGTCGTTTGGCTGATCGTGGAGATGGCCTGGATGGTTGCCATCGAAACGACGTAGTAATCGCCCTATACTACGTCGTTTGATGGTCGTTTGTGCTGAAAATCTGGGCCGAATATGGGGTGTTGAATTGGGCTGTATTTTTTGGCCCAATCCGATTTTTATTCTTTTTCTTCATTTTCTTTTATTTCTTAATTAACAAAATTAAAATTCTAACTTAAATTATAAACCAAATTACAAATGCTAATTTATTCCTAATAGCAATCATCACACACAATTAAATACCAATAAAAATAAAATCACACAATTTGACATTAAATGCTAAAAAAATGCAAAGAACATATTTTGTGATTTTTTATTTTTATAAAACAAACTTAATTATTCCTAATTGTAAAATTAAATCCTAAAACGCAAATGCGATATATTTTTGTATTTTCATTAATTTAAACAAATAAACATGCACACACAAACGCAAACAATAAGAGAAAATAACACAAAATCCACAAAAATTACAAACAACACAAATTATTTTATTTTAAATTTTTGGGAGTAATTCTCATATAGGGCAAAAATCACGTGCTCGCAAGTACTAAAAGAAAATTCTCCTTTTGTTTTTGAATTTTGGTCCTAATATACCAAAGGAAACATAAAATAATTTATTTTAAGTCCTAGATATTAATTGCCTAAAGGAAAACAACCTCAAAATTTTTTTTTTTATTTTCTAGAATTAGCGTTCTTAAACAAAACTTATAATGGAAATATAAAATGCAACATCTCTCTTTTTTTTGGATTTTTGAATTACACCACACCTTGTCAAAAATAAAAAGTACAATAACAAAAACTTGACATCACTGTACAAAATTAGAAAGTAAAAGACGATATAAAAAAACATACTAAAAGAATAACTAAAAATAAAAATAAATCTCCTTAAGCAACTCCTGAATGCAGTGGTCCTGGGGTATCTATCATGCTCGAACTCCGGTAAGTAAATTCACATCTGTATGAGAAAACTTAAACCAACACTATGTAAGACAATAACATTCTCTGTTAGACACATGCAAGACATGGTTGCGATTATTTTTGCAAAATAATTTATTTAGCCAAAAGGTGGCCAGAAGTGTAAAATTTGGCCAAGACCCCGCAAAGCCAAAAGCCTAAGATTTACTAGGAAGACCGGACCCTATGTGGGTTGCCTACGTATCATGCCCCGAAAGACGAGAATCATGTATGCGTAGTTCGGGCAGATTGGATACGGGCGAAAAATTAAACAAAACAACTAACTTAGAGAAAACATATTTCTTTTTGTCTTTTCCTTGCAAATGATGAAACATGCAAACTCTTTTTTGGATTTTCTTTTTCCTCTTTTTTTTTTTGATTTTTTGAAAAATGATAAAAAACTGTAAAATCTTTTTTTTTTTGAATTTTTCATTTTTTTTTGGTCTTTTCTTAACAAAAACGTAACAAAAAAAAATATAACTGAGCTCTACTTGCTTTATTTTCACACTTCACCCTCTTTTTCCTTCTTTTTTTTCCATTGTTTTTTCCCTTTTTTTTTTATTTGTCCTCAGCTATCATTGGTCCGCCAAATGACCCTTTTGCCCTTTAATGAATGCAACATGTAGCACATAGGATGCTTCAGGATGATCTTTTATTTTGGGGTACACTTGTCCTAGACGGACCCAATCCCTGTGTTGAGTCCCCTAAGTCAAAATGCACGTGATGCAGATATGCATTCCTACTAGGGATCCGGCATGAGGCTGAGTTATTCTAGGTTCAAAACCTGGGTATGTTCTAGACTGTGTACCCAAGCGGACAACTTGAGTCGAGGAGGGCGCTACGTACCGGAGACCCGCGAGATCGTCCGGCTTTGTAACTTATCCGAGCCTATTTCTTATTTCAGGGTATGACACTAACAGAATAGGGAGTCTTAACCAGTAAGCACATCTCCGGAGGTGAGAAGAGAAAGGTTTCGGCACAGTTTATATATATAGTTCAAATAATATCAAAGCGGTAAAGTATTTAGCACATTTAGCAGGAAAACATGTAGGAAAATCAGATAAAGCCAAACATAACAATTATTCTAAGCTCAAATTCTTAAACCCTGAACCAAAGTTCTGGGTTTGTTCCCCAGCAGAGTCGCCAGATCTGTCACATCTCCATTTCTCACTACACTCGTGGAGAGGGTATAATAAAGGGAATTTTTCCAATTAAAGGACAATCAAAACGGGATTCATTTATTAAGAGATTCAGAGTCGCCACTTAGAAGATTTATAGTATCCCAAGTCACCAGTTGAATCCTGAATCGAGGAAAAGAATGACTCTGTTTAACAGTCCGCGAACCAGAAATCCAGGTAAGGAATTTTGTTAACTCGGGAGAAGGTGTTAGGCACTCCCGAGTTTCGTGGTTCTAGCACGGTTGCTCAACTATCATATTCGGCTTGATTATCGGATTTTAAACAATTATGAACCTATGTGCGAATATTAACTTTTTAACTGCTTTTATTCATATCTTAATGAGAATTGCAACATCGTTAAAACACGTCTCGAACCATGTTACATAAATGCACCCGTGATTTTTGACATATTTTAACTTCGTTGGGATTTGGATTTTGGTCACATAAAATGCACACCCGAGTTTAAGGAGGTAGAATTATTAAATAATGCATCTAAAGCAACTAACGCGTTGTTAACTTTGTAAGGGCCATGAAATTAGCTAAATGGCACACCTCGTGTTCTAAATATTTTAAAGACATAATTAAAGAAGGCCACGCAATTTGTCATTTTTGTTTTGCGTGGCGCACCTCCATTCATATTTTTGAAAGGATATCCTAAAAGATGAACTATTATTAACTATTAAATAACATCAAGGTATTCAAGGAAATTCGGGCCCCAAGCTCAAATCCAAACTCGAACAAGGACGATCTCCGTTACTGAAGAGGCCTTTAGCTCGAGCCTGCTACTTAACTTGAAAGGCCCAAAGCCTACTATTTAAATATTAACGGGCCAGTTACTACTCTAATCTTGGGCCCAAAAGGGAACCCAACTCCCAATTTTGACTCAACGAACTTCATAAGAAAAACATTAAGCAAATAAATAGAATAATGGAGGAAAATAGATCTCATTGTGAAGTTTAACTTATTTATGAATTTCTGGCTAAGCATCAAATTTAAAACAACATTTCGCGACTTGCAACATGAAATATCCAAAATCAAAAAGAAAACAAAGAGGTGTAAGATCACAGCCCAAAGGTAGAAACAAAATCCAAGGAATTTAACAGATCAAGAAAATGGCTTCTTCTTAACTTTTCAATGGACAAGATGGAACAGTTGGTCATTTTTACTCACTTATCACAATTGAATGAATATGGAATTTAACCAAACGGTGCCAATATGGAACAAATCAAATTATCACAAATAGAATACTCAAATTAAAAGGGAAGGTAAAAGCTCAAATTTTACAGCCCACATTACTACTTACACTTCGATTAGAAACTACATGAAAGTGAAATTGAACTTATATTCTTCAAGTTTGAAACCAGTGACTTTACACTACCAACCCATGAGTCCTAATTACATATGCTCATAATCTAACCAAAATAAACTAAACCTTATCATTGAAGCACTGGAGATTATTTTCCTCAAATCACAATTACAAAACTAAGAAATCTAAGAATGATTTCAATGAAAAACTAATGGGTCAACACATGAGCAATGGAACATGACTAACATTTTCTAAAACTAAAGAATGAGTCTACAGCTAAGTCCGAAATCCATTTACAGCTATCAGATTCTCCAAACATATGTACATGAGTTTAAATAATGAACTGTCCCTTTAGGATTACCATAGTCCCAAATTAATTACAGAAAGGGCTCATCTACTTAACATAGAGATCTACTAAACAGTGTAGCATGCCAAGTAGTAAAAGAAAACTCAAAACAAAACATGATTGAATCAGAAACAACTGCAATAGAAACAGCTGAAATTATATTTTTCCAAGTCCTTCTTTCTCATTTCATTCTTCAATTCGAAACTTCATCGGACATGTAAAGTTATCAGGAGTTTATACCTGGAATTGAAAAAAGAATAGGACAAAGGGTGTGAACAGCAGCACAACAAAGCAGCAGCAATAGAAATAGCACAAGAAAAACCAAGAAAACCAATTTTGAAACAGACTTGAACCAACAGAAGGACCAAATACGTTTAGCAATCAGAAGAGCAACAAAACTTGAACCAAACAGTTGAAAACCAACCAAATTTCAAATCATTTTAACCCCAGACTGTTCAGACACGATTTCAGGAAATGAAAAGCCTCTAGAGTTATCAAATTCTTCAATGGCTCAGTGTCTTTCTAGGTGTTCTCAGTCGTTTTGCTATCTTTTGGGGTTTTTAGCTCTCTATCTCTCTATTTGTTTTTTTTTCTTAAACTCTCTCAAGT
Source organism: Nicotiana glauca (assembly GCA_026770625.1). Taxonomy (NCBI): domain Eukaryota; kingdom Viridiplantae; phylum Streptophyta; class Magnoliopsida; order Solanales; family Solanaceae; genus Nicotiana; species Nicotiana glauca. The sequence continues at coordinate 16,672 of MU684184.1, forward strand.
TTTTCCGAAGTGTTTTCTTGCTCTCTTCCTTTCTTATTCTATCAGGTCTGATAAAAAAAATGTCCTCCCCTTTTCACATTCTCACTTGTCTCTTATAAGCTTTCAAATCTCTTTTTCTCCTGATTTTTAGCTTTAATGGATAATTAACCAACTTATTTCAACCCTTAAAACCAGCAAGTGTTGTCTCCACTATTAGTTGTCTTTTTAACTTTTTAATCCCACTTAAAAATGTCCCTTAACTTTTCCAAATCCACTAACACTTGTCTCAATTCAGTCCTTAGCAGCCTGCCTATTAATTATTAGTGGTTCAAATTCAAATTAACCCCTGAATTACCCCTGAAATCCTAAGGTCAGACTGACCATTTTACCCACATGAGTACCCATGTTATCCCTTGTTTCAATATCCCATTATCACTTTAGCCTAGGTTAATTCTCAATCTAACTAACTAGCCCCTTTAACCAAGTCAGAGATGACCATGGTTATTCAAACTCTAGCCTGGCCAGCTATGACCAAACATATCCTAAAATTGAACTAATTAAACAATCCAATTAATCATGAAATTAAAACAAATTATTAGCAACAATCAAGGATTATTTAATCGAAACCAAACACAAAATCAAACTAAAAAATAAAAATCAAAACAGAATGCAGGCCACATCTAAAGGCTTCAGGATTTTACAACTATTCCTAAAATGGAATAACAACATATAAGGATGAACTAAAATCAAACAGACAGTTAATAATTTCGATTAAAAATTTATTCACATTTTAACTAATTTGTTTCAGAAAGAAAATAAAAGGAGACGAAATAGAGGGAAATAAATATCAAAACAAAGGAAAAATAAAATCGATCTTACCTCAAAACTAACGGACACTGTTCTGGACACAAAGACTCGATGATCCCTGAATTTGTGGCCAGAATAAACTTCAATAGTGTGTTCTTAACTGAGAGCACATGACTGAAGTTGATTCCAACCTCAAACTTTTGAAACCTTGTTGATTTGAACTTTGGTTCAAACTCTGATTCAATATTTGAACGGTTCGGGAAGGATTTGGGAGAAAATAATGGTGGATTTGGGACGAAGAGGTCATGGTAATCATTTGGTGTTAGTTTGGGGTCGAGGGGAGGTGGCTCCGCCACCGGAGAATTTAAAGTCGGCACTAGGGTTCATCCATTCAAATTGTTATTCGAAGTGTTCTAGGCAGATTCGAAGAAAGGTGTTTGGATATTTGGAATAAGGAGGCTGATGGGGTTGTTTGGTGTTAAGGTGGGGTGATTTGGCTACCGTCCGCCGCCATGAGCGATTTTCGGTGGGCGGAGGACGGCGGCGGAGGGTTGGGTCTCTGAAGGTTAGAGACGAGCGAAGGGGGGGCTTGGTTGGGGTGGG
>MU684184.1:30719-72370 GCA_026770625.1 Nicotiana glauca
TTTCGGGCTGAGTCGGGATGGTTTCTCATTATTCTACCATGTTTATCACGTACTTGAACCATATTATATGTGAATTAGACTTATTCCTGCTAAGTAATTATAAAAGATGTGATGTTTTGTTGCTGGCTAGCCTTGTCCCCAAGAGAGGCGCCATCACGACCGGGTTGGAATTTTGGGTCGTGCCAATATTCCTTACAGATTGCGATATACAAGCTTCCGAAATAGGCTCCACGATTGCACAGTGCTGTCCAAAGCTTCTGCAGCTGAAAATTTCAGCAACTTGTTTTTTTTTTTTGTCCGAAATTCATCCCGTTAACCTTCCGAAATCCACCCGAGACTCTCGGGACCTTAATTAATTATACCAACATGCCCCAAAATATAATGCGGACTTAATCGAGGCTTCAAACCACGTCAAGCAAAGCCGAAATTACGAATCGCGCATTGAATTGAATTATGGGTTTTCAAATCTTTCCACTTCTACTTTTTGCGCCGAAACATATCAAATCAATCCAGAATGACTTCAAATTTTGCACACAAGTCATAAATGATATAATGGATCTGTTCCAATTTTCATAATTGAATTCCGACCCCGATATTAAAAAGTCAACTCTCGGTCAAACTTTCCAAAAATCTTCTATTTTCCAACTTTCGCCAAAATGCGTCAAATTATCCTATGGACTTCCAAATCCAAATCCGAACATGCTTCTAAGTCTAAAACACCATACGAAACTATTGGAATCATCAAAATTCCATTCCGAGGTCATTTGCTTAAAAGTCAAATCTCCGGTCAAACTTAAGAAATATTTAGCCTTAGATTTCTAGATTCCATTAAATGGTGATAGTTTGAGCTAGGGACCTCCGAATTTGATTTCGAGCATATGACCAAGTCCCAAATCACGATACGGAACTACCGGAATGGTCAAAATATGGATCCGGGTTTGTTTTCTTAAAATATTGACCAAAGTCAACTCAGTTGAGTTATAAAGCTCTAATTCACAATTTAATCTATTTTTCACATAAAAACCTTCCGGAAAATTATATGGACTGCGCACGCAAGTCATGGAATTATTGATATCGCTTTTAAAGGTCTTAAAATACCGAGATAGTTATTTAATTTAAAGATGACATTTTGGGTCATCATACTTAGTCTAATGAATCTTTCTCCTAGGATAAAAATCTTAGTCTGATGAGTCTTTCTCCTAAGATAATAGATAAAAAAACCTAGTCTGATGAATTTTCTACTAGGATAATTTTAAAAAGGAGGGACAAGAATATTTTAAAAAAAAAGAAGAATGGATTTTTTTATTTTTTATTTAAAAAAATAGGGTCAATTTTTAGTTTCCTTAAGTCGTTAATCATAGTTTTCCTTTAGTTCAGGGGTCCCGCCTAGAAATAGGCTCCGTTTTTAATTTTCTTAAGTCATTAGTCATTAGTTTTTCTTGAGTTCAGGGGTCCCGCTTGTAAAATAGGATCAATTTCAGTTTTCTTAAGTCGTTAATCTTAGTTTTCCCTTAGTGCAGGGGCCCGCCTAGAAAAGAGGGTCAGTTTTTTAATTTTCTTAAGTCATTAGTCATTAGTTTTTCTTGAGTTCAGGGCTCCCGCCTATAGAACATGGTCAATTTCAGTTTTCTTAAGTCGTTAATCTTTAGCTTTTCTTAAAGTTCAGGGGTCCCGCCTGGAGAATAGGGTCACTCTTTTAGTTTCCTTAAGTTGTTAATCTTTAGCTTTCTTAAGTTTAGGGGTCCCGCCTGGAGAATAGGGTATGTTTTTAGTTTCCTTAAGTTGTTAATCTTTAGTTATGCTTAAGTTCAGTAGTCTCACCTGTAGAATAGGGTCAATTTTAGTTTTCTTAAGTTGTTAATCTTTAGCTTTTCTTAAGCTCAATCTCACAGGAGACGCACATCCTAGTCGAGTCTTTAGTTTTACTCTCATCATTGCATCCTTCATCAATAGCATAGGTGGATTACAATTTTACCAATAACTCACGAAATTTTTCTAGTAAAAACTGGACATTTGCTTCGCTTGTTTTGTTTTGGTGTCTGAGCAGGTTTTACCTCGAGACACATGATTCGAGATGACCAAAAGAAGAAGTCTCTATCCATAGAAAAATAAAAAAAAGTGAATCCAAAAATACAAAAGCAGATGAAAGACGTGAACTACTCAAGACATGACTGAAGTCACGAGCACTGCATTCAACGTTTTTATTAGAAGAAGCCGTAGAAGAATGAACTAGCACCTGCAGCTAGCAAACATCAAGGTTCAAATTAAAAGTCTGCATGAAGAACCATTCAAGACTCAAGGTCAAGTTTCAGAAGACTTATAGATAGGAATCTTGTAACTCATAGCTGATAGGCTTGTTTAGTTCTTTTAGATTTTGATTTTGATGTAATAATAGGACCACGGACCGGAGCCTCGACGGAACTTCACTCGACTTTCTCCTCCTCTCCACATACTCCATCACTTCACTTCTGAACAACAGGTGACCCGATTCCTTTATAGCCAAGGATACGTAGGCAACTTAGATACCATGGCTCGGTCACAACCTTTTTATCCATCTTTATTTACTTTTGAATAAGTATCGGGTCAGAGTCAATTACGTTGCTTACTTAATTCTTTGCTCAAAAACTTTCGAGTTTCCAAGCAAAAAGGGGCGGCTATAAGCACATAATTTTTGACCCGAGCGATTTTTCAAGATTTTATTTAGTATTCGTATTATTTTTAATATTTATTTGAGTTTATAGATATTTTTATCTACAATTTAAGTTTCAAAATATAAAATTGAAAACACAAAAAAATAGTGTCATTTTTTCTATTTAATTCAATTATTAGGTATTTTTAGAAAGGTACTTGTCACGACCCAATTCCCAAACCCGATCGTGATGGCGCCTCTCTGAAGACAAGGCTAGCCAACATAACATCAACGCCTCTTTATTGTTTAATTAGCATGAATAAGTCTAAAATATTAATAAAATCACCATAATAGCAGAAGAAAAGAAATAAACAGAGAATCATCCCGACACAGCCCGAAATCAAGGTGTCACAAGTCACGAGCTACTACAGAGTTTAATAAAATTCCACAAAATCTGGAACTAGGAACAAATTTTGAAGATAATGTAAATACAGAAGATAAGGGAGAAAATGGGGCTATGGATGTTGACAGCTACTTTGTCACTCCTAGTCCGCCTGGTCTGGAAGGAATCAGCGCTCAGGAACGAACTCTGCTATGCCTGTATCTGCACACATGGTGCAGGGAGTAATGTGAGTACTCCGACCCAGTGAGTAATAAAAATAAATAACGACTGAGAGCATAAAAATTCCATGAAGGCACAAATAACGCTATCTCAAGCAGTAAAATCAGTTAAGCAGTAAACCGGTAAAGTATTGAAAATTCTCTTTTAAAATAGTTGACGACAGATGTTCTCAACCAGTAAGCAATAATCAGGAACCTGCCCCTCGGACGCAACATCAACTCTCAGTATAGTATCAGCCCCGCGGGCTCAGTATCAGTCACACAGTACAACATCAGCCCCTCGGGCTCACTCTCAAATCACATGGGTACCTGTGCTCACTGTGGGGGTGCAGACTCCAGAGGGGCTCCTACAGCCCAAGCGTTATATCGTCATAAGGCCTGAAAGCCTGTACATATCAACATGAGGCCTGAAAGACTTCTCACCATACACTCGAGGCCTGAAAGCCTCCTCACATATCGCTCGAGGCCTGGAAGCCTCCTCACATATCACTCGAGGCCTGAAAACCTTCTCACCATACACTCGAGGCCTGAAAGCCTCCTCACATCACTCAACATATCCTCACATATGGCCCTCGGCCTCAGTCAGTCCAAAAATAATCCTAAGCCCCTCGGGCATCAGTAAAACAATAATGCTCAGCTCAAACACTAGTACAAATATCAGTTAAAACTCAAGGTTGAGTAAAAATATAGCTGATTTCATGAAACAGTGTAATTCAAATGGACTGAGTTCAAATAATATTTCAAATAGTGAGGAAAACAGTGATGATAGCTCACAAGGAGTTCAAACGGTCGGCAATAAGCCCCAAGTATGGTAATAAGCCCAAGTCATAGTGAAAAACAACAAGTCATAGTCAAATACGCGGTAAAGTACCAATCGGACTGGATCAAGTCACAATCCCCAATAGTAAATGACCACACGCTCGTTATTGAACGCGTGGCTCATCTCAACATAGCACTACGTTGTGCAAACCCGGGATTTCAAACCATCAGGACATCATTTAAAATCATTACTCACCTCTAGCCGGCCAAAAGTCTAGCTCATTATGCCTTTTCCTCTCGAATCGGCCTCCTCGTGCGTCGAATCTGATCAAAACCACAAGGAATACGTCACAATAGGCTAAGGGAACATAACCCAATCGAAAAGACTCGAAAAATATCGCAAATCCCGAAATTGGCAAAACCCGAGCTCCGGGCCCACTTCTCAAAAAATTAGAAAATTCACATCACCGGATTCCTTATCTTGACACGAGTCTATACATATCAAATTTACCAAAATCCGAGCTCAAATACTCCCTCAAACCTCAAAATTTTCTTTCTCTTAAGTTCAAGCTCTAACCTCCATTTTTGACCTCTAATTCCTTGATTTTTCACCCTTAATTCATGTAATAACACATTAGTTTATGTTTTAGGCTCAGAATTCCTTACCTCAATGAAGTCCTTTGATTCCCTCTCCAAAATCGCACAATAACCTCCAAGTCCGAAGTGAAAATATTGAGTTCTTTCAAAATTTGCGAAGATGGAATTAAATATCTCTAACCAGGCCTTTCCGCTTCTGCGGTAAAATTGTCGCTTCTGCAGATCTTCTTCCGTTTCTGCGGTTTCTCTAATTTAGCCCAGAACCACTTCTGCGGTCCATTATCCGCACAAGCGAGACCGCTTCTGCGGTCCGTACGTCTATTTTTGCGGAACTCCCCAGACTCCATTTTTCGCTTCTGCCGCTCCCCCTTCGCTTCTGCGGAACCGCTTCTGTGGTCCATTTTCCGCAGAAGCGAAAACACCAGATACCAGAACTCTTCAACAGTCTCCAAACTCCGAATTTCATCCCGTTAGCCATCCGAAATCACCCTGAGGCCCCCGGAACCTCAACCAAAAGTGTCAACCCATTCTAAAACATCATCCAAACTTGCTCCAATCGTCAAAACACATCTAACAACGCTAAAATCATCAATTCTCACCGAATTCAAGCCTAAGTTTCTCAAAAACTTCCAAAATACGCATTTGATCAAAAACCCGACCAAAACACCTCCGAATGATCTGAAATTATGCACACACATCCAAATTCACCTAACGAAGCTACTGAAACTCTCAGAATTCCATTCCAACCCTCGGATCAAAATCTCACCTATCAACCGGAATTCACCAAAATACTAATTTCGCCAATTCAAGCCTAATTCTACATCGGACCTCCAAAATCAATTCCGATCACACTCCTAAGTTACAAATCATCCCCCGAAGCTAACCGAATCATCGGAAATCACATCTGAGCCCTCTAACTCAATAGTCAACATTCGGTTGACTTTTCCAAAACAAACCTTCCTTAAAGAGACTAAGTGTCTCATTTCCATCTAGCATCAATCCAAATCAACTCATTTACCCAAGACTCTTATAATAACACATAAGGGAGCAGAAAATAGGGAAAACGGGGCGGTAAATCACGTGATGACGGGCCAGGTCGTCACATCCTCCCCAATTAAAACAAACGCTCGTCCTCGAGCGGGTCAAGAAATATACCTGGAGTCATAAACAAGTAAGGATATCTACTCTGCATCTCCCCCTCGGTCTCCCAAGTAGCCTCCTTCGCAGGCCGCCCTCTCCACTGCACCTTTACCGAAGCTACATCCTTTGATCTTAACTTTTGAACCTGACAACCCAAAATAGCCACTAGCTCCACATCATAGGTCAAATCATCATCCAACTGAACTGTACTGAAGTCCAAAACATGGGACGGGTCCCTAACATACTTCCGGAGCATAGATACGTGAAACATCGGATGCACGCCCGACAATTTGGGTGGCAAGGCAAGCTCATAAGCCACATCCCCAATCCTCCTAAGTACCTCAAAAGGCCCAATAAACCACGGACCCAGCTTCCCTTTATTTCCAAACCACATAACACCCTTCATGGGCGAAACCTTCAACAAGACCTTCTCACCCACCATATATGACACATCCTGAACCTTTCGGTCCGCATAACTCTTCTGACGCGATTGTGCTGTATGAAGCCTCTCCTGAATCAGCTTCACCTTCTCTAAGGCATCCTGAACCATCTCTGTCCCCAATAACCTAGCCTCGTCGGGCTCGAACCATCCAACAGGAGATCTATACCACCTCCCATACAACGCCTCATACGGAGCCATCTGAATGCTCGACCGATAGCTGTTGTTGTAGGCAAACTCTGCAAGCAACAAAAACTCATCCCAAGAACCCCCAAAATCAATAACACAGGCACGCAACATGTCCTCCAATATCTGAATGGTACGCTCGGACTGTCCGTCCATCTGAGGATGAAATGTTGTGCTCAACTCTACTTGCGTACCTAACTCTCGCTGAAATGTCCTTCAGAACTGAGAAGTGAACTGAGTACCCCTATCTGAGATAATAGACACTGAAACCCCATGCAATCGGACAGTTTCCCGGACAAAGATCCCTGCCAGCCGCTTCGAAGAATAGGTAGTACATACCGGAATGAAGTGCGCGGACTTGGTCAGCCTGTCCACAATCACCCAAATCGAATCAAACTTCTTCAAAGTCCGAGGGAGACCACTCACAAAATCCATAGCAATCCTCTCCCACTTCCACTCTGGAATAATCATCCGCTGAAGTACACCACCTGGCCTCTGATGCTCGTACTTTACCTGCTGATAGTTGAGACATCGAGCCACAAACCCTACTATATCTTTTTTCATCCTTCTCCACCAGTAGTGGTGTCTCAAATCCTGATACATCTTTGCGACATCTGGGTGGATAGAATACCGCGAGATGTGGGCCTCCTCCAATATCATCTCCCGAAGCCCATCTATATTGGGCACGCAAATCCGGCCCTGCATCCTTAATACGCCATCATCATCAATAGTCACATCCCTGGCATCATCATGTTGAACCTTGTCCTTAAGGACAAGCAAATGTGGATCATCATACTGGCGCTCTCTGATGCGATCATATAAGGAAGACCGAGAAACCACACAAGCTAACACCCGACTGGGCTCCGAAATATCTAGTCTCACCAACCGATTGGCCAAAGCCTATACATCAGCTGCAAAGGGCCTCTCCCTAATTGGAATGTATGCCAAGCTCCCCCATACTAACTGCCTTCCGGCTTAAAGCATCGGCCACTATATTGGCCTTCCCTGGGTGATACAAAATAGTGATATCATAGTCCTTAAGCAACTCTAGCCATCTCCGCTGCCTCAAATTAAGGTCCTTCTACTTGAACAGATGTTGAAGACTGCGATGATCAGTGAATACCTCACAAGATACACCATACAAGTAGTGCCTCCAAATCTTCAAAGCATGAACTATAGCAGCCAACTCCAAATCATGTACAGGGTAGTTCTTCTTGTGGGGCTTCAACTGACGAGAAGCATAAAAAATAACTCTACCCTCCTGCATCAATACACATCTGATCCCAACTATCGATGCATCACAATATACGGTATAAGAACCTGCGGCTGAGGGCAAAACCAATACCGGAGCCATTATTAAGGCTGTCTTGAGCTTCTAAAAGCTATCCTCGCACTCATCCGACCACACAAATGGAGCACCCTTCTGAGTCAACTTGGTCAAGGGCGATGCAATAGAGGAAAATCCCTGAACAAATCGACGATAATAACCTGCCAACCCAAGGAAACTACAAATCTCTGTGGCTGAGGTCGGTCTAGGCCAACACTGTAGTGCCTCTATCTTCTTCGGGTTGACCTGAATACCCTCGCTGGACACCACGTGCCCCAAGAAAGCTACTGAGCTGAGCCAAAACTCACACTTGGAGAACGTTTCATAAAGCTTCTCCTCCCTCAATCTCTGCAATACAACTCGCAAATATTGCACGATCTCCTCCCAGCTACGCGAGTACACCAGAATATCATCAATAAAAACAATAACAAATGAATCCAGATATGGCCGAAATACACTGTTCATCAGATGCATGAACACTGCTGGGGCATTTGTCAGCCCAAAGGACATAACAAGAAACTCATAGTGCCTATATCTAATCCTGAAAGCAGTCTTCATAATGTCTGAATATCTTATCTTCAACTGGTGATAGCCTGAACGGAGATCAATCTTGGAGAATACCCTCGCCCCCTGAAGTTGGTCAAACAAATCATCAATGCGAGGTAGGGGATACTTGTTCTTCACTATTACTTTGTTCAATTGCCTATAGTCAATGCACATTCTCATTGTGCCATCTTTCTTTTTCACAAATAGAACCGGTACACCCCACAGTGACACACTTGGCCGAATGAACCCCTTATCTAGGAGTTCTTGAAGTTGATCCTTCAATTCTTTCAACTCTACTGGTGTCATATGATATGGAGGAATGGAAATGGGCTGAGTGTCCGGCACCAGGTCAATACCAAAATCAATGTCCCTGTCCGGTGGCATGCCCGGCAGGTCTACAGGAAACACATCAGGAAACTCCCTCACAACTGGGACTAAATCAATGCTAGGAGTCTCAGCTCCAACATCCCTCACAAAAGCCAAATATGATAGACAACCTTTTCCAATCATACGCTGGGCCTTTAGGAAAGAAATCACCCTGCTAGGCACATAGTCAGTCATACCACACCACTCGATCCTCGGAACACCCGGTATAGTAAGAGAAACTATCTTAGCATGACACTCCAGAATAGCATGACACAGAGACAACCAGTCCATGCCCAAAATGACATCAAAATCTACCATGCTCAATAGCAATAGATCAACTCGGGTCTCCAGACCCCCAATAATCATCAAACACGACCGATATACATGGTCCACAATAATAGTATCTATCACCCACCGGGGTAGATACATTAACAGGTAAGGCAAGATACCCTCGGGTCATACCTAAATGATGAGCAAAATATGAAGACACATAAGATTAGGTGGAACCGGGATCAAATAAGACTGAGGCATCCCTGTGGCAGACTAAAATAATACTTGTAATGACGGCATCTGAAGTAATGGCATCTGTCCTACCCTGATGAGCATAAAAGCGAGCCTGACCACCACCCGATCGGCCTTCCCCTTTGGGGAGACCCCTGGCTGCATGACCCTCACCCCTAACTGGGGGGGTGGGTGCTGAAGAAACTGGACCAGAATATGAGGGCTGACCCCTCTACTGAGATGAGCTAACGGCTCGACGAGGACACTGCCTCCACATATGCCCAAACTCTCCATACTCATAACAACTCCTGGGTGCTGGAGAATAGGATTGAAGGAAACCCCGCGCGCCGGAGTGACTAGCTGACACACTCGGCCTGGAAGAAGCCTGAACAGATAGAGCTCGAGATGAACCCTGTGCTGGGAGAGCGCTAAGAGATGGTTGACTCTACTAATAACCCTGATGACCACGACCTGAAGATGACCCACGATACTCGGAACGGGCCAACTGATAAGGCCTAAAAGAACGACCTCTACCCTGCTGGAACTGTCCCCTAGACGGAGCACCACTGAAACTACCAGAACCTCGAGGCCTCTTGCCATCCCTATCCTCTCTATCCTGACGGTGAGTCTTCTTAATATCACGAGCAATATCAACTACATCCTTAAAGGAAATACCCGAAACTCTCTCTTGAGTCATTAGATCACGAAGCTGATAGTTAAATCCATCCACAAACCTCTTGATCCTCTCCCTCTCGGTCGGAACAATCCAGGAGGCATGATGAGCCAACTCGAAAAATCTCACCTCATACTGGGTCACAGTCATATCTCCCTGTCGAAGCCACTCAAACTGCCTATGCAGCTCCTCTCTCTGAGACTGCGGCACCCACTTCTCCAGAAAGAGAGTAGAGAACTCCTGCCATGTCAAAGGCCCTGCACCTGCCGGCCTACGCCGCTCATACGCCTCCCACCAAGTGAAGGCAGCCCCAGTGAACTGAAATGCGGTAAAACTGCACCACTCGACTCCAAAATCCTTGTCGTCCGAAGCATACGCTGACACTTGTTAAGAAAACCCTGGGCATCCTCGTCCTGTGCACCACTGAAAGAAGGAGGCTGGAGCCTACTGAACCTCTCGAGACGACGCTTCTCATCGTCTGGCATAGCTGGAACCACAAAGTCCGGAACGGGCACAACCGGTTGAGCTGGAGTCGCTCCCGGTGTCTACAACCCCTGTACTACCTACTCAGGTGTGCGGGCAGCGGGGGTCTGATTGCCTCCCCGGCCTAAGAAGTAGCTGCTGTGGTAGAGGCTGAGACTGCCTGAGCCAGGCCAATGCAAACTGATAATATCTGAGCCAAGGCCTCTTAAAGGCCCGGAATCACAATGCGCAACGCCGGTGCCTGAACAGGTGCTGCTGGAATGTCTGTAACTGGAGCATGATCCTGAGCCGGGGCAACTGGTGGAGCAACAGGTGCTTCCCTCGCAGCTCTGCCTCTACCACGACCACGACCGCGTCCATGGCCTCTGGTGCCCTCAGTGGGTGGTACTGGTGGTCGTCTGCCTCATCCTGTAGCGCGAGTCCTCGCCATCTGTGAGAGAATAGAACACAAGAGTTTAGTTCTCGAATCAATAAAGTCGCACGACAAGAATATAAAGTTTATTTTCCTAAAGGTTCTGCAGCCTCTCGAGGATAAATACAGACGTCTCCATATCGATCCGCGAGACTCTACTAAACCTGCTCATGACTTGTGAGACCTAGTAACCTAGGCTCTGATACCAACTTATCACGACCCAATTCCCAAACCCGGTCGTGATGGCGCCTCTCGTGAAGACAAGGCCATCCAACAGAACAACAATGCCTCTTTATTGTTTAATTAGCATGAATAAGTCTAAAATATTAATAAAATCACCATAAGAGCGGAAGAAAAGAAATAAACAGGGAACCATCCCGACACAGCCCGAAATCGGGGTGTCACAAGTCACGAGCTACTACAGAGTTTACTAAAATTCCACAAAATCTGGAACTAGGAAAAAAGTCTGAAGATAATGTAAATACAGAAGATAAGAGAGAAAACGGGGTTGTGGACGTCGGCAGCTACCTCGTCACTCCTAGTCCACCTGGTTTGGAAGGAATCAGCGCTCAGGAACGAACTCTGCTATGCCTGTATCTATACACATGGTGCAGTGAGTAATGTGAGTATTCCGACCCAGTGAGTAATAAAAATAAATAATGACTGAGAGCATAAAAATCCCATGAAGGCACAAATAACGCTATATCAAGTAGTAAAATCAGTTAAGCAGTAAACCAGTAAAGTATCAAAAATTCTCTTTTAAAATAGTTAACGACAGATATTATCAACCAGTAAGCAACAATCAAGAACCTGCCCCTCGGGCACAAGATCAACTCTCAGTACAGTATCAGCCACGCGGGCTCAGTATCAGTCACACAGAACAACATCAGCCCCTCGGGCTCACTCTCAAATCACATGGGTACCCGCACTCACTGTGGGGGTGCAGACTCCGGAGGGGCTCCTACAGCCCAAGCGCTATATCATCATCAGGACTAAAAGCCTATACATATAAACATGAGGCCTGAAAGCCTTCTCACCATACACTCGAGGCCTGAAAGTCTCCTCACATCACTCAACATATCCTCACATATGGCCCTCGGCCTCAATCAGCCCAAAAATAATCATAAGCCCCTCGGGCATCAGTAAAACAATAATGCTTAGCTCAAACACTAGTTCAAATATCAGTTAAAACTCATGGTTGAGTAAAAATATAGCTGAGTTCATGAAACAGTGTAATTCAAATGGACTGAGATCAAATAATATTTCAAATAGTGAGGAAAACAGTGATGATAGCTCACAAGGAGTTCAAACATATGGCAATAAGTCCCAAGTATGGCAATAAGCCCTAGTCATAGTGAAAAATAACAAGTCATAGTCAAATACGTTGTAAAGTATCAATCGTACTGGACCAAGTCACAATCCCCAATAGTAAATGACCCCGCGCTCGTCATTGAACGCGTGGCTCATCTCAACATAGCACTACGTTGTGCAAACTCGGGTTTCAAACCCTCAGGACATCATTTAAAATCATTACTCACCTCTAGCCAGCCAAAAGTCTAGCTCGCTATGCCTTTTTCTCTCGAATCGACCTCCTCGTGCGTTGAATCTGATCAAAATCACAAGGAATACGTCACAATAGGCTAAGGGAACATAACCCAATCGAAAAGACTTGAAAAATATCGCAAATCACGAAATTGGCAAAACCCGAGCTCCGGGCCCAATTCTCAAAAAATCAGAAAATTTACATCACCGAATTCCTTATCCCGCCACGAGTCTATACATATCAAATTTACCAAAATCCGAGTTCAAATGCTCCCTCAAACCTCAAATTTTCTTTCTCTTAAGTTCAAGCCCTAACCTCTATTTTTGACCTCTAATTCCTTGATTTTTCACCCTTAATTCATGTAATAACACATTAGATTTATGTTTTAGGCTTAGAATTCCTTACCTCAATGAAGTCTCATGATTCCCTCTCCAAAATCGAACAATAACCTCCAAGTCCGAAGTGAAAATGTTGAGTTCTTTCAAAAATTTGCGAATATGGAATTAAATATCTCTGACCTGGCCTTTCCGCTTCTGTGGTAAAAATTGTCGCTTCTGCGACTCCGCTTCTGCGGTCCATTATCTGCACAAGCGAGACCGCTTCTGCGGAACTCCCCAGACTCCATTTTTCACTTCTGCGGCTCCCCCTTCACTTCTGCAGAACCCCTTCTGCGGTCCATTTTCCGCAGAAGCGAAAACACCAGATACTAGAACTCTTCAGCAATCTCCAAACTCCAAATTTCATCCTGTTAGCCATCCGAAATCACCCTGAGGCCCCCGGGACCTCACCCAAAAGTACCAACCCATTCTAAAACATCATCCAAACTTGCTTCAATCATCAAAACACATCTAACAACGCTAAAATCATCAATTCTCACCGAATTCAAGCCTAAGTTTCTCAAAAACTTCCGAAATACGCATTTGATCAAAAACCCGACCAAAACACCTCCGAATGATTTGAAATTTTGCACACACATCCAAATTAACCTAACGAAGCTACTGAAACTTTCGAAATTCTATTCTGACCCTCGGATCAAAATCTCACCTATCAACCCGAATTCGCCAAAATACTAACTTCGCCAATTGAAGCCTAATTCTATACCGGACCTCCAAAATCAATTCAGATCACACTCCTAAGTCACAAATCATCCCCCGAAGCTAACCGAATCACCGAAAATCATATCCGAGTCCTCTAACTCAATAGTCAATATCCGGTTGACTTTTCCAAAACAAACCTTCCTTAAAGAGACTAAGTGTCTCATTTCCATCCAGCATCAATCCAAATCAACTCATTCATCCAAGACTCGTATAATAACACATAAGGGAGAAGAAAATGGGGGAAACAGGGCAGTAACTCACGTAACAACGGGCTGGGTCGTCACAGTATTTTTTAACCCATTTTTATTTTTGTATAATATTTGAAAATACAAAAAAAAATAGTTTCATATTATGATATAGTTTTACTTTAATTAATTGGAATTATTTTTATATTTAATGGTATATTTTAAAATTATTTTAAAGTAAACGGATTAAGTTTTCTTAATTTTTGGACTTTAAGAGTTGGATAGCCCCAAAATTTGAGCCCAGTTTCCCCACTGTTGAGCCCAAATCGGAGCAGCCCAGATCCGAAACCGACCGACTTGGATTTTTAATCCCAATCATCCATCTCACTTGAATCCAATGGTCCTTGTTATTTCCCTACACTTAAGTATAAATAAATTTTTGGACCTAAAACCCGAGAAGAAGACTCCTAAGCTAGCGGACACATACACAAAAAGAGATCGCACCTCCCCAAAATAAGAAATCTCCAAGAGAAGCCAGCCGCCACCCTCCATCATCTCTTTCTCTCAAAAAAAAAAAGATGCATACACACAAAGAAACAGAGAATGGACACTTATAATAGAAAAGAGAGGACAGTCGCCTCCCCTCCAAAATCATTTCATTTTAGAGCTCAAGAACGGCTAAATTCTACCGCAACACAAGCCACAAAATGCAACAAAACTGGCTGTGAAACATATGCAAAAACGACCTTGAAATAGTAGCTCAAATCGCTGCTAATTCCACCGTGAAACAGTACTAAAATTCCAGCCAAACAATCCTGGGAACACAAGCTTTTAGTCGAGTTTGAGGTTGCGGACGAGATCATAGTTCATTAGCTCCAGTCGAGTCCATCCGAAGTTCATGTATATCGGAGAGTTTGTAAAAGACTGTGTTTGGAGGCTCTTTGTTCTGTTTGTTTAGATTCGTTGAGGTTCATTCTTCCTTACTGTTTTTCTCTCCTAATACATTTTATTGTCAATTTTCTTCTGATTCTTGCTGCTTTGTCCTATTAATTGTTGAGTTAGTATTTTCGTTGATTTGCTGTTGTGCTTTTTGTGGAAAGTCCAATGCATTGGTTTATCCCATTTTTGTGATTGTCTGGATTATAACTGTATGGGTGTGTCTTGGTGAACAAATTAATAAGTGTTGATGGGTCATGAGCTTTTGACTTTTCTAAACACGGGAAAGCTCTGTTTGGTACTAGCTATTAGCTAAAGTTATATATTTTTTCTTCAATAATTCCATTCCATAATTCATGACCTCACAATAGTCTCAAAATTAGTTTAGGAAGATTAATTCTTAATAATCGCTAGTATGATTTAGGCGCGTATTAATAAATAAATTATCGTAGTTATGTATACGTTCGCGTGACATAATTATAATTTTCAAAATAATTTGCGGTACGCGTTCGCGCGACTTTGGCCAAACAATCTTGATAATGAATAAAGTGTGATTAATTGTGTAATGTACGCGTGACATGATTTTAGCGCATTAGATAAGACGGACTTACGCACATGTGATCCATTTCAAAGAGAAATCCATAATGCCGTAATCAAAAGCCATAAAAGGTAAAAATGCACATAGGTTCTCAAAATACGTAATTAAATAATTAATTAAGCCATGTATGATTAAAAGCGATCGTTCTAAAATCACGAAACTCGGGAGTGCCTAACATCTTCTCCCGGATTAACAGAATTTCTTACCTGATGACTTAGGACACCATAAATTATTCCAAGTGGCGATTCTGAATAAATAAATAATCTCATTTCGATTAATGTCACTTTAATTGGAAAAACTCCCTATCCCTTCGGAAAAAAGGAGGTGTGACACTTACAACCGCGTTATTAAGCAATCTCCATGATAACGGGTTTAACCCATCCCAGAAGTCCTAGAGTTGCATCTATTACTCCATTTCATTATGAGGGCACCTCCGTAATAGCTCCTTAAATCTTTCCCATGCCACGAACACTGCCTCCCCTTCACCTTGGCTGAAATTGTGAATCGTTTTCCTCATCCGTCCAGTCTTAGCAGTAGAGAAATATTTTTCTAAGAACTTGGTAGTCATCTCCTCCCACGTACGGTTTGACCCTATGGCCAGACTTCTCAACCACTGCTTTGCAACATCCTTAAGTGAGAAAGGGAATGCTTTGTAGTAGATGGCATCATGTGATGCTCCATTGCAGCAGAATGTGTTCATAATTTCGTCGAAGTCCATCAGATGGTTGTTGGGATCTTCATTGGATTTGCCTCTGAATATGAAATTGTTCTGAATGGTCTGAATAACTCCTTGTTTGAGCTATAAATTGTTGGCATCAATGGGTGGGGGGACTCATACTAGACTGGTGTTGCTTGTACACTAATCTGCATAATTTATTAAAGATCTCCCAAGCCTAGGAGCTGCATTTTCAAATTCATCTTCGATCATGTTTCGGTTAGGATTGAACTTTTGATCCCCGTCGACTGTTTCATTCGTAATTCTACGGGCTGCTTTAGCTGCTAGCCGTGCTTCCTATTACTGAGTTGCCTCTCTCGTAGCTAGGTTCACATCCTATTCGTTGTTCACCATTGTATTTTGAGTCGAAATATGACCCAACAACACTGCGCTTGATCCTTTCTCCCTTCTCCCTTCTCCCATCCCAACTGCCGCATGTACTTGTCTAATTTTGGATCGTATGGAATCAATTCCTTGGAAGAGGATAGATTTATGCACCACTGAACTTAATATGTTGCTTGCACACAGATGAGAAGAGCATAAAAAAATATTCCTGAATTAGCACTGAAAATTCATTCAAATAGTATTAATCGCCAATTCCCGGCAATAGCGCCAAAAATTGACGAGCATAAAACCAGTGTGTAAAACTTAGACTCGCTAGTCAAATATAGTATAGTATTTAATTTGTCTCCACAAAAATAAACCTTTGATTTATGTTATTATTGCCTCATAATAAAACTAAGATTTTCGATTGTAATAAATTGATGGAAATTTAATGACTAAGTAACAATGATTGAATATTAAGGTGAGAAGTAAGGGTTGTGACAAGATAGGTGATCAACTATTATTCTTGATAACTCCGTGATAAGTTCACTTTAACGACCCGATCGGTCGTTTTGAGAATTTACACTTCACTCGATAGTTTGGGGGCACAACTAGCTTCGTATGATGTATTAGGACTTGTGTGCAAAAATTTGAGTTCATTCCGAGTTGATTTGATATATTTTGGTGCGATTTTTTGGAAGTCAAAAGTTCGAAAGTTCATTAAGTTTGATTTGAGGTGCGTTTCATCGTTTCGATGTTGTTATGCATGATTTAAGGCCTCGAGTAGGTCCTTGTTTTGTTATGGGACTTGTTGGTATGTTCCTACAGGGTCCCGAGGGGCTCGGGTGAGTGTCGAATAGGTTTGGTCTATGTTGCGCTCGTTTTTCTTATGTTTTGGCGTCGTTTCTTAAAGCATAAATAGTACCACATTAAACAAATGAGCTCCAATTTCTATTTTGATTGAAGCATTAGATCTGTATCATAATTAAGGAGCCATAGCCAAAAAAAGGTCAAACTCGGACATCGTATGAAGATTTTATGATCATTTTACTAAGAATTGGGCAACCAGATTTTTTCAGATTAATTACGGATTTGCCACCGACTTCGTATTAAAAAATCTACACTATTTCTAAATATTGAAACCAACATATCTCCTTCATTATAAGGTCAAATGGAGTGATTCAAAAGGCTAACTTGACTGAAATTTCACAAGAAATCCATTGGAAGCATCAAAAGTGAGTTTCGGAATTGTTTGACATACAAAACAAGGCAGAACAGCAGGGCAAAAATACTTAATATCGAAAGTTTGTTCATTTGGTCATATTTTGAGTTGGAGAGCTCGGATTTGGACAATTTTTGGAGGTGATTTTCACTATATGGATTGAGTTAAGTGTTCTATATTTGATTTTGGTTATATTTCATAAATCCATCTTCGTTTTAAGCATTTGATTGATGATTTCAAAGTGAAATCTTGGGGTTTTATCTAAAATTTCATAAAGTGAATTTTTGAGTTTTGAATATCGATTCGGAGTCGAATTTGAGTGAAACTAGTATGGTTGAACTCGTAATTGAATGGGTGTTCGAGTTTTATAAATTTTATCGGGTTCCGAGGTGCTGGCCCGGAGGGTTTGACTTTTGTTAACTTTTTGTAAATTGTATAAGGATCATAGCTTTGTTAATTAAAATTATTTTCTCTTGCATTGTTTGATGTATTTAAGTCTTCTTTGGCTAGATTGAGCCGAGTGATGGTGAATTGATAAAGAAAAAGCTAAATTGAGTATTGAGTTGGCCGAATTGAGGTAAGTATCTTGCCTAACCTTGTGTGGAGGATTTTCCCTTAGGATTTGAGTCTTCTATGCTAATTGTAGTCCGTGTACGCAAGGTGACGAGTGCGTGCTCGGACTTATTTGTGGAAAATTTGCCTTTTAGGGTTCTTAGGTCCTTATATTCACTAAGTAGGAAGTTGTTCTGATATGATTGAGTTTCCTATTTGCTAGTTTCACCTCTACATGCTCTATACGATGTTGTTAGCACTTCTTTACCGCCTACTTGTTATTTGGCCCTTATTTTGCCTTAATTGAAGTGATTGCCTTCCTTATTGTCTTGTTACTTATTAATTGTGAGTTCCTTTATGACTTTGTGCATATATGCTACATGTCCAAATTGTTATGGTTGCCTGTGTAGTTATCACGTGTCTTACATGTCTTGTTATTTTTGTAAATGTTATTGTATTCCTTTGATTTTTATGTGATTCTCTTGTTGTCGTGTACTCATACTCTTGGTGGTAGAAATTCTTGTAATTGAGTTGTTGATTTGTTGTTGTTGATTTGAATTATTGTACTTTGGGATCGGGTTGCACGTTGCAACAAGAGGAACATGGGCGAATTGATATTATGTGGTGGGATCGGGTTGCACGCCGCAACAGGAGGAATAATGGTGATATATTGAGGAGGAATAAGGGTGAATTGATATTATATAGTGGGATCGGATTGCGCGTCGCAATATATTATATTTTTTGTTATGATATTGATATTGTATGGTGGGATCGGGTTGCACGCCGCAACAAGAGGAATAAGGGTGATATATTTAGGAGGAATAAGGGTGGATTGATATTATATGGTGGGATCGGGTTGCGTGCCGCAACATATCTTGTATTTTGGTATCCCGTATTTTACTGTATTGACTTTAGTTCCTTCGTGCAAGACTTTGATAATTTGTATTTCTGGTTTTCACTGAGTTTTGAGGATCGAGTTATTGTCATTGACTTGCCGTCATTTCCTGAGTTCTTTTCCTAATACTATTGTTCTTGTGAATTAATTCTGAAAGTAAATTTACTATGTTGAGTCATTTCCTCCTGCCCTATTGAGTCGTTCGTAATATCGTGATTTAAAAAAGAAGAAATTGGTATCGTGCTTCCTTGTATGCCTTTAAGTTAGAACTCACCGTATATTTTAGTATTTACTATTTCTAATAATCATTATATTTTATTTCAATTGCTTCCCCAGTTTAATCTTCTTCCCTTGCCTAAGGTTTTATTCTATTTTATTTAAAAAAGGAATGTTATTATGTTTTAACTTAATAAATATTAAATGCAATAGCTATTCAATTTTGAATTTTATTCGAAAATGTTATTTCTTCACTCAAATGATTTTAAAATAAAAAATAAAAAATAAAAAAAACTTCCTCTTTCTTGTTGGTTTCCTATTTGATCTAGAAATTGTAGATTTACTTTATGAAATATAGATGGAACTTCTTGAACATCTTAATTGGTAGTTGATACGGATATGATATATTGAGTAGCACGTGAACTTTGCCGTGTGAAGTGAAAGGGAAATATATGGTCACAGGGTGCCATGTGTGTTAAAGGTTTGAAAGTTGTGATTGTGATATGAGACTTTGAGGATTGGGATGGTCGGAATTGTGTATTAGGAATGGTGCGGTTGGTTGGGTTAACATCACTTTCTTTATTTGTGAACATTTTTACTTGTCTGTATCCCAGCTATGCTGGTGTTAATTTAATTGGTTACTTTTCGTTACCATCTGTGTTTTCCCTTATTGTCTCTACTGCTTGTAATTTGATTTCTTCCTGCTACTCGCGTCACTTTGTTATCCTTGTCTTGTTAGTTGTATGTCATATCTTGTTCAGCTTATTAGACCAGTAGGTGTTTTGATTGTTCCTCATCACTACTCCACGGAGATTAGTCTTGATACTTACTAGGCACCACTATAGTGTCCTCATATTACACTTATGTACATTTTTGTACAGATCCAGGTATTCGGTCATTAGTAGCTGTGCAGATCGTTGCTGTGGAGACTCAAGGTAAACCTGTTGCTGCGTTCGCAGGTCTTAGGGTCACCTTCTATTGTACTTATTTCCATTGTTTCCTTTTGTTCTGGAACAGTGATGTATTTATTTTGTACAGCTGCTCCTAGAAAGGCTTATGACTTGTACTATCGATTTTGGAATTATAAATTGTTCAGAGATTTCTATTTCGGAATTGTTCGAAGTTAATAAATATTGTCGATATTTCTATTAATGTTAGGCTTACCTAGTCTTAGAGAACGTGCCATCACGACTCTTTCGGAGGGATTTTAGGTCGTGACATTTACTCTTTACTTCTGTTGACTCTTTCGATTTCAACAGAAGATTCGCTATTTTAAGGATTCAAATTCTTCTTCCGAAAGAATGAGAGCTCCGTTAACCAACCTAATAACAGGTCCAATGAAGATATGCACAAATACAGTAGATAAATGATCTTTCGAAGAACGTCTCTCAACTATTATTCTCAATTAGGTCAATTGATAACTCTCTAAGCTCTTTCGATTACCTATGAGAGGCGTAAATTCAACCCAAACAAGACAACACAATACAAACTGCAGCAACACTTCTCTTTCGATTAAAGTAAAACCACAATTTCCCTTGCAATTCAATTAATAACTCATTCAAAGAATTCGGCAATTAACATAGAGTAAAACCCAAAACAATAGTCAAATCGTAATATCCGTCAATAACCCTAAGAACGTTTTCTCCATGGTGGAAAAGTTGTTTATCACAAGAGTATTAGAAGAACAATAAGACATTACAATTCCCAAAATCAAACAAACTTCCATATTGAATGAATTGGATCAAGTAGTTCGCGTCTATGTTGTTTCTTTGCCTTATTCTCTCCAAAAGTTGCTCTAAAATCCGAGATACCTTGCTTTTAGACGAGCTAGGCTTCATATAGGTCAAAAGAGTCGCCTCCAAAATTACAAAAATAGGCCTGGGTAAAGTTTCTAGAAGCGGACGTGTGCGGCCGTGCACCTGGAGGTATGACCGCGTGTATGGCCACGCACCTCTGGCAAAACACTGCATTACTTGCGCGCTGGGGGTGTCTCATGCGTGGTTGCGCATATGTGTTTCGCTCCTACTCAACTCTTTTTCCTCCCATTACGTGCACTATTCGTCCGTTGATCCCCGAACACGATCCCAACTTAATTCCTTGGGCGTTTACTCAGACTTCAAAGCTCTAAATAGCTCGAATTAACTCCACAACATCGGCATAACTCGGAATCGCTCCTACAAGGCATAAAACACACACTCAGTGCAAAATAATACCATTTAAAGCTCAAACACTAATAAAGTGCAGTGAATTAGAGTGCAATAAGTTACCAAAGTACGTAATTATAACCTACCATCACATCCTCTTACGACATGCGTATTGTTGTTACAATTAGCCATCTTCATCCTCTTGTCTAAATGTAGATTTGCGGACTGTATCTTGTTGGCTCAACACATTGTTATATGGATTATTTATTTTGCCCGTTGAATCTTACTTTAGCCTATGCCAAGTATTCTCCACCCAGGGGCGATTCAAACATACGTGTGGCCTAAAGTCAATTTTAATGTGAGGCCTAAATTTTTAAAAGAAAAAGTTTAATAATTTTTTATAATCGATTTTCTCTAATAATTTCTTTTCAATTGACAATATAGCCAACTCATTTAATCTATCTAGAGTCATTGTTAATCTCATGTAAAAATTTCTCAATTATAATTTGAATACTTCTTTTTTAAGGCAACTATTATAGAAAAACTCTACTTTTGTATGAAAAATACTAAATATAATTTTTTAAATACATAATTCTATTATTTCAAGTGAGGCCCCAAATTTTGGGGGCGTAAGGCAAAAGCCTTACTTGGAACAAGTTTAGCAGTTAAACAAATTTTTTTAAATACAAATAAATTGTTTTGGCCTTGGCGAATTGAACTATGAATTATTGTTTAGTCCAAATTAACCTAACCTAACACAAATTTTTTTAAATACAATAAAATTGTTTTGGCCTTGGCGAATTGAACTATGAATTATTGTTTAGTCCAAATTAACCTAAACTAACACAAATTTTTTTAAATACAAATAAATTGTTTTGGCCTTAGCGAATTGAACTATGAATTATTGTTTAGTCCAAATTAACCTAACCTAACCTATTTTAACTGAAGTAAACGTTTGACATGCTGGATAATGAATTTTTATTAATTCAACCATGTTTACTTGTTCAAATTCCTCCTTTGACACTCCTAGTCAATAATAAAACTATTAGTACAAGAAAGGTAAAGATTTTTTTAGATTTTGACTAAATACAAACCCAAAATACTTGAACATGTTATAATCTGTCACGACCCGAATTTTTCACCCTCGAAAGTCGTGATGGCGCCTACTAATGTGAGCTAGGCAAGCCAATTATATGAACAACTTACCTTTTTATCCATTTTATATTCATTAACAATTTCGAAGTAATAACATTTTAACAGCGGAATTTAACATAAGCGGAAGAAAAACAATAAGTTATCTGAGCATGAATATCTAAAACAACTGTTCGAATTCCGACTACCCAGAACTGGTATCACAGTTTCACAGACGGTCTAAGAATACTGCAAATAAAGGTTCTCAAAGAAATAAATACGATATTGTCTCTAGAAATGCATGAAAGAAACATGAATAGTAGATAGAAGGAGACACCAAGGCCTGCGGACGCCTGCAGGACTACCTCGGGTCGCCTGATGATCAAGAATCAGCAATTTCACTGCGGTCCAAAGTCCGCAATACTGGTGTCTGCACAAAAGAGTGCAGAGTGTAGTATCAGCACAACCGACCTCATGTGTTGGTAAGTGTCTAGCCTAACCTCGACGAAGTAGTGACGAGGCTAGGACCAGACTACCAAGTAAACCTGCGCAGTTATATAATATACAGCGGAAAGTAAATAAGAATAAACAAGTAAAGATGGGAGGGGGAAACATGCTTCGGGGAATAACAGGTAACAACAAAATATCAAGAGAATTATAAAGGAACCAAAAATTCAACTACTAACAAGGATAAGGAAAACAAATGCAGATTTCACTTTCTTTCCACATCTTGTTGCAGGCGTGCAACCCGATTCCATTTCATGTATCTCGTGGTAGGCGTGCCACCCGCTTCCATTTCATGTATCTCGTGGCAGGCGTGCCACCCGCTCCTATTTCATTTATCTCGTGGCAGGTGTGCCACCCGCTCCCATTTCATTTATCTTGTGGTAGGCACACCACCCTCTCCCATTTCATTTATCTTGTGGTAGGCGTACCACCCGCTCCCATTTTATTTATCTTGTGGTAGACGTATCATCCGCTCCCATTTCATTTTATCTTGTGGTAGGCGTACCACCCGCTCCTATTTCAATTATCTTGTGGTAGGCGTACCACCTGCTCCCATTTACAAACCAACAATAATCACAAAAAATCCCGGCAAGGGAACAAGAGCAATATCAGAACTTCCCGGCAAGGGAATATTAATATTTCAACAACATTCCGGCAAGGGAACAATGATATTTCAACAATATCCCGGCAAGGAAACTATGATATTTCAACAATATCCCGGCAAGAGAACAATAATATCAAAACAAACATCCCGGCACGGAACAGCAATGATAATAACATGTGAGACACAATAAACCACAACGGAGTCATAACAATTATAACACAAGACTCACGGGCATGCTAGACACCAACGTGTAGATATTCGTCACCATGCCTATACATCGTACTCAACAATTAACACATATAAAATAGGAGTAACTCTTAATCACTCAAGCTAAGGTTAGACCAAACACTTACCCCGATGTCACGAACACAATTCACATTTCAATTATAGCTTTACCCCTCGATTCCATTGCCAATTCACCCGTATCTCAATATAGTCGGAAAATTGATTGTTTCACGGTTTCGAACTCATAAATGCAACCAACTGTTAGCACCTCAATTGCGCGAATTCGGATTGGCCTCGAACTCAATCTGCTTATCACTTTTTTTTTTATCTCGCTTCACTTCGATTGTCAAAATCTGGCCGGCGTCCGGAACTTCAGCATTTAAGAGATCATCGGTTACTGGATGGCCAGCTTGAGCCAAAGAGACCAACTGCATTGGAGTAATAAACTCTCTAAAACCAAGAAAGCCCTGGCGTTTGGAATATGCAATCGCCCACACCTGCTTGAGACCCTGGCATTTCAAATTGGACATGGCAAAGAACTTAAAGGCAAGAAGCCTCCTATAGACAAAGTGTCTTTTTCTACTTTGTGATTAATATAACTGAAAGATTATAAATTCAATTCAGTCATCTTGTCGTCACTTTTGATAATTTAACCTTAGTTCCTGCCACCACATAACAAAAAGACATCCTACAAGTTTAAAAACTAACTCCCAACCGGAAGGCTATCCAAGTTACTCAAGGGTTTTGCAACATCTCTCCTTGAAGATCCATCAGGCATAGTGTTTATCTCAGTCAGGTGTCGGACGATTCAAGAATGGAATCGAACGGAATGCCCCTTGATAGGAACTGACTAGCTACACTACGTACATAACTGAGTATCGATCACTCATTAGTGGAAAACCGAGGAGAACAAAAACACGAAACTAATGAAATGAGGAAAGGTTATCTGAAGGTTTTTTTCAGAAGAAGATGAAGCCACGGCTGCTATATCTCTTGGGGCGTAGGTCTTTTTTTTTGTTTTAGCCAGGTCTAAGCTTGAAATGCACTTCGTGGCCTATTCAAAACTTACCCGAGCCTTCGGGACTCCAAACCAAATTTCTTAAACATCAAATCATCAAAATAACATCATGAACATAAAATTAAACCTCAAGATCAATGAAATTTCTCAAAATTTCTTAAACATCAATTGTTTGCATTTAAGGTCCGAAACACGTCAAATAGATTCCGTTTCTTACCAAACTTTACCAATAACACATATAAAACATATTGAACCTGTACCAGGCTCCGGAACCATAATACGGGCCCGATACCACTAGCTTCACATAACATTTCACTTTCAAAATCCTTTATAATTTTCAGAAAATAATTTCTTTCAAAAATTTATTTCTCATGCTTGGGACTTCGGAATTCGATTTCGGGCATACGCACAAGTCCCATATTTTCCTACGGCCCTCCGGGACCGTCAAATCATGAGTCCGGATCCGTTTACCCAAAACATTGACCGAAGTCAAATTAATTCATTTTATAGTCAAAATTTATCATTTTTCATAATTTTGCACATATAGGCTTTCCGGCTAGGCGCCCGAACTACGCACGCAACTCAAGGTAATGCTAAAAGAGGTTTCTAAGGCCTCGAAATGTAGAATTCATTTTAAAAATAAGTGATGACTTTTTGGGTCATCACATAATCCAATATATGTGGATGTCACTTTTAATATATGTAGATATTCTCTTCGTCGCTGTCATTATAAAATTCTATGGATGATACACAAGAAACATACTTGGAATAAGAAGAAAGTTCTTTTTCCCTCTCTACTTATATTGTATACTTTATGTTTCATATTGTCACTTTGAGATTAATTTTTTAACACGTTGTCAACATAAGTTTTTAACTACAGGTGTTGAGCTAATTTTCTTTTCGACTCAGTCTAGCGGTACTGCATAAGAAATTCAATTTATAATAGAATTATAAGCAGACAATGAGGTACGTTGCTGACCTCAAGTTATATTTACTTTGGTTTTGCTGCAGGATACAATGCTATCATTAGATGAATTAGGTACACATACTACATGGTAAATTAATCTTTAATCATATATTTAGCTCTAAAAGCGTGACTATAAAGTAACATTAAAGAAGATGGATACCGATGGAGTAGAATCATTATACACGGTCACGATTCTTCGGTCTTATTCACTTCTAATTGAATTGCATGATAGTTTAATATATGCATGTAGTAAATTACATTCAATAACGATTATGGGTTTCTAAGGTAGTGTTTGAATTTTTCTTTCATGAAAAAAAATATGACTGAAATGGGTTAATTTATCTCATAGGTTTTATACATAAGTTTCACCAATCTTTATAGCACTGCAGAAAGTAGAGTCATTCAATAACTTGGCTATTCTCTGACTCTAGAGACAGGTTAACTCCATAAATAAAATTCACCAGAATGTACATCTTTAATTAAGAGCATTTAAGAATTTAGAAAATCGTTGTTCACATAGATGTTTTAACAAATATATTGGTCTATGATGAAAGACTTTACACGTGACTACAATTTTTATTAATCTATGCAAATGCTAATAATTAATTGCATCTTGATGGTATTTCGTTTTATTAAGGTAGTATGATCATCATATTTATTTGGATGTCAACATTAGATATATATCTCCAACAAGTTCCAAAGGCATTGATTTGTGTTGCATGTATTCGTTTCATTACCAAATATCGGTTACATAATTATAATAAATATATGATATTTATAGTGATAATTAATATTCTCAAAGATTCATTATGACTAAGTATTTATGTTTATAACTGCTAAATTAAGTGATAATACGTTCAAAGTATTGTTAGTTATGATTGGTTGTTATGATCATTAAAAGTGGTAATATTTTCAAATGCTAAATTTACTATTGATGAAGACGTGTTAGAGAATTATTCTCTATATTACATGCCTCAAATTTACCTTAGAAGTATCAATATTTCGGAAGAGGTGTTCAGACACCGAATTTGTGTTCTAGTGCATCATGATAATAAGACATTGGGTTTGAGTCCTAATACATTATGTCTTAACATGTCGTTATAAAGGTAAGACATTGGGTTTCAGTACCAATGCACCACATTAATGATATAATGATGATTGAGGCAAAATAATATGCTTTTAATGAAGCTCGTCCCACTAGATCTGCTCTATTCCCTGAAGCGAATGTGATAGCAATAGATCAAAGTCTGAAAGAAGACTAAATAATTATCGGGACCGTATGAATATACGTGGATGTGGCCATAGACAAAATAATAATCGTCATCATGATTTTAATTATGAAATTGAGAACAATAAGGGTTCTCATATTAAAATTATCCTTCAAAAGGTGAAGCTAATATTTACCATGATATGGTATAAAAGGACATTGGATACATAAATATCGTACACCTGGACATTTTCCCCAACTTTAATCAATCCTTTGTTAAAATAAAGGAGAATAAAGGCATGCATAACCTTACAAAATGATATTAAGGAGGGTCATTAAAACAAATTTGACAAATGATAAGACAACACAATAAGCTTATACTGAGAAATCATGAGGCATGTTCAGGTGATTATGATACATTCCAGAAGTGAATGTGGATGTATGAAATAAATTCATGAACATGGATAGGCTCTTGATTGTTAAAATCTCACAACTCCCCTCTAAAGAGGTTTGAGAGAAATAAAGAGGATAGATAACATTATGTGGCCACATGATTATGTCATTGATTGTATACCTATTTTATATCAAAAATATTTTGCCAGGCGTTATGAAAAATTATTAAAGGGCAAAAGTAAAGCAAGAAACAGGTCTTGCTTATAATGATTTTGACCATGACAATAATGATAATGACTTTTTTCGAGAAGGAGATGTTTCGTCATATGGATGGTAACAAATATAAGTATGAAATGTTATTCAGTTTTCATTGCGGCTTGTACTACTCAAATAGTATACTCGAATCGCATGTTGTCACGCCCCAAACTCTGGGAGCGCGACCGGCACTCAATCGAGTGAACCCGGCTGAACAAGCCTATTGGTTTCTTTCTACCCAAACTCACACATGAAATAAGAGAAAACATATTTTCATTAATTAGTTAATAGGGGGATCATGGATACAATACCAAGCCATTTTCATTAGTTGTACCATTAGTTAATGTCTAAAATACACACACCTTCATAATTTGAAGTGGAATAGATGATTCGAACACAATGATATTTCGCTTGACTTTTCCACCATCCATATACAACTCATATTGTGTATATGGAGCCTCTAATAGATACAAAAGAGTACTACAAAAGTGCTGGCAATAAGGCCCCGGCTGTACCTCAAGTACAATACATAAGGAACAAAAGATGCATGACCCCGAAATGAAATGGGGTTCACCAAGACTGCTGGGATGAGGATGTACTGCTAACACCGATCAACATTGTCTGCTATGGAATCACTTGCATCCATTTAAATATACAGCGCCCCCGGCAAAAGGGACGTTAGTACCGTCGAATAGTACTAGTATGTATAACTAAATACCATCTCAATAGAATGAATAATAATACAAGAAGGAATAATCATGAAATCAATAGAAACCTCAAACAATACCAAAACATCAAGTTAAGAATCACATAAGATTTCAAGTAAATTTCTATGTTTTTAGGTTGGGAGATCTTTAGTACCAATATACAATCACTCACAATACCACTGTACCTTTATACAGAGTCCGATTACGACCTGATCGGGTAGTCGTCTCATTTGAGACATCCACCACAATCACAGTTCCAATTTAAATTTCCAGTTTCAATTTCTAGCATAGTCACCACCATGTATGCAGCATGGCGTCCGATCATGACCCGATCGGCTAGGCCATCTTGCCCAAGACATTACCATTTTTTATTAATCATCTCATTTCATACTTGCCTCTTGGCCACATTTCATAATTCAACAACATTATTATCATTATCATCAACAACAAGGCTTTTCATTCAAAACTTTAATTACACATGTGAGCAATATAGATTTTAAGGCACATAGAGACTTTTCGCATAATTTGGCATAACAATCTTTATTCAAATTTGACTTGAAGTCCAGGCATTTTTAGCACATATTCTATATTTTGAATACATCCTCGAATGATAATATAACATGATGAAAGCATTGGATACATGTTGCCCATATATTTTTCAACGCAAACGCATTCGGAATAACAATTTCCATAACGATCACTTTGGGACTTACACCGATTGCATGAACACCATGAGGTTCACTTCTAAGAAGAAGGGTTTTTATCCATACATACCTCAATTGAGCTTCTTTAAACATTACAATATCCCCGAACTCTTAGCAACCTCAATCTATTTTAGAAGTATAACAAGTTGAACCAAAAATTAAAAAGTGATCATGGTTCTAGTTCATTTGGGCATTTTATCAACCACTAATTATGTATTAAAGTTTCAAAGTCCTTTTTATGGAAGATTTCATCATCCCACAACCCATTCATCACCAATTTTAGCTCACAATCTTCCTACACCCTTTGTTAATATATGCATGCACAATAAACAACTCACATGCCCAATAATCAACTTGCTAATTACCCATTTAGTAAATTTTCGAAATTAAGGACTCGGGTGCAGATTTTTTCCTTTTTTTTTATTTATTTATAAAAAGAACTTTTATTTGTAATGTAGCTTACATGTAAGTGGCAATTTCAGAATGAATTCTAGCAATTACATATTACCATCGTAACACATTATATTTAGCCTTATATAGGAACATCAGAAGGATACTCTTTCGGAGATTTCTTTACAGCATCCCTAATAAACTTGTGTTGCTCTTGAAGATTTAATGGCATTTTGTCATAAACATCCTTAAACAAGTGAGTTTTTCTTGATAAAGACCTAGTGAGTTTTTCTTGATAATCCTCAATGATTTGAGCGAGAATTAAAGAGTAATTTGATGAAGATCACAACTCTAGAGTTCTCTCTCTCACTCTAAAGTATCAGTTTTTTACTAAAAAAAAATGAGCCCTTGCATCTATTTTATCGAAGTAGGGTCGGATTATAAAAATCCAAAAATGAGTCCCCGGAACAGGTTCTGCAGTCGCATATGCGACCGCATTATGCTTATGCGGTCCGCAAAATAAGCCGCACAATGGCCCTCAGGAACTGGCATTTTATGCTTCGGTCTGCGATCAGTCTGCAGTCCGCAGACCTGTTCTGCGGTCGCACAATGCACAAATCTCAAGGAATAATATGTGATCAGAGTGCGGCCCGCGAAATAATTTTGCTGTCGCAGAATGGGCCGTAAAAATAACATAAAAATAGCCCAAAAGACTACTTCACTCTGCATCCATTTTGCAGCCTGCAAAGTGATTATGCGGCCACATTATGAGCCGCATAAATGCCCAACTCTACAAATGAATTCCTTCAACTCCCCAACGCACTATTCAATCCAAAAAGTCGAACCACAAAACCTACGCCTACCCCGACACCACAAGTCCCTAGAAGAATTTCTACTATTATTAATACCTACGCCTACCCCGACACAATAAAACCCCATCTTTTAGGAAACATTTTTACGGAGACTTACATGTGCCATAGTAAACCAGGGGTTACTAATGATTTTATTATTTGGCATAGCCAGTTGGGC
The DNA here is from genome assembly GCA_026770625.1 of Nicotiana glauca. Classification (NCBI taxonomy): domain Eukaryota; kingdom Viridiplantae; phylum Streptophyta; class Magnoliopsida; order Solanales; family Solanaceae; genus Nicotiana; species Nicotiana glauca. The sequence continues at coordinate 60,963 of MU684184.1, forward strand.
CATCTCGAATATAATATGATGCGCAAAATACTTGAGAATTTACATGATCATTTATTGAAGAACCAGAAGATTCTTCAAACTAAAAAATTCTCTTGTGTTGTATGTTCTCAATGCAAACGGATTATTAGACCATCAATAATTAAAGTTGGGATTGAATCTCTTGCATTTTTAGTACGTATACATGGTGATATATGTGGCCCCATACACTCTCCATGTTGATAATTTAGATATTATATGATTTTGATAGATGCATCTACAAGCTGGTCATATGTGTGCTTGTTGTCAACCCGGAATTTGGCATTCCCGAGGTTGTTGGCCGCATTAATACGATTAAAAGCATAATTTTTAGATTATGCAATTAAGACACTTCGTCTTGCTAGTGAGTTTACATCACATGTCTTTAATGATTATTGTATATCAACTGGTATAATAATTGAGCATTTGGTTGCTCATGTTCTTAGTCAAAATGGTCTAGTAGAATCATTGATCAAATAACACATCCAATTAATTGCTAGACTGATGTTTATGATAACAAAAATTTCATCTCGACATGGGAATATGCTATCTGTTGCAGCAACTCTTGTATGGATCAGGCCACAAGTTATCATAAAGTCTCCTCATTACAATTGGCTTATGATCAGGAGCCAAATATTTCTCATCTTAGAATATTTGAATGTGTAATATATTTTCTAATTACTCCACCACAATGCACAAAGACGAGTCCTCAAAGAAGATTAAAATATATATTCGTATACCCAACATTAGGGGGAGAAAATAAGCAGCTGGAATAAGAGACAGATTGAAATGCATCATCTCCAGGATATCAAATAAAGTTTTCATTAGGGGGAGTAAAATGCGCGTTGTATCTTTTTTCCTTAACCAAGATTTTGTCCCAATTAGATTTTCCTGATAAGGTTTTTAATGAGGCAGTACTCAATATGTATTACAAAATATGTATACTCTTTTTTCTTCACTTGGTTTTTTTCCACTGGGTTTTCCTAGTAAGGTTTTAATGAGACACATTATCTATGGACATCCAAGGAGAAGTGTTATAATCCAATACATGTGGATGCCACTTTCAATGTATGTAGATATTCTTTTCGTAATTGTCTTTGGCAAATTCAATACCAAATGAATGAATTCATTAATACATGTAATTTGAGAAGAGATTTTGTCACTTATAAATAGGATGTTATTCTCCTATGGAAGATACACAGGAAACATACTTGGAATAAGAAGAAATTTTTGTCTCCCTCTCTACTTATATTGTATACTTTATGTTTCACATTGTCACTTTGAGCTTAATTTCTTAAGAGAACAAAATTTCTTAGGTAAATTTAAAATTTGATAGTCGAGGGTGCAACATCACTTTTAATGTGAATTTTTCACTCTCTATAAAACTGAATTAGGGTATGCATATGGTCAATTCAAATGATTTTGAATTATTTCCGCTCGTGTAATTACGTTGACTCTCATGGAATAAAGATATTTATCTCATAATTGATTCTGTTATAAATAGAATTTTATTTATGGTAAATGTCTATATTTAGAGAGATTCTAGGGTTTATTACTTGGTGGCTTGGTCACTCTCTCTCTATAAATAGAGGGTTTTATTTCACTGTAATTCATCCCAAATCAATAAGAATTCTCTCTCCCTACTTTTCTCTGCAATACTATTCTTCTTCTTTTATTGTTTTATAACACGTTATCAGCACGAGACTCTAACCAATTGAATAGAAGCTTTGTGATTGAGCATAATGATTGTCAATTGTTCCATGAACTCCTTCATGATTAAATTGTGGATTTAAGGTAAGTATTTTACTTTACTTTTCTCGTTTAAATTATTGAAATTCTATAGTTTGATTTTATATACAATCAAAGACAACAAAGTTTGATTATAACTCTAGTGGAATTTGTAAGAAATTATAATCACATGAAGTGGTAAGATTTATATATCTTGTCATGATCAAAGTCATGTATGATCGTGCGCACAAGAAGTGAAAACCCATCCCATTGGATTTGCTCCATTCCCATTTCCTTAATAGAATGTGATAGCAGTATATGATAAGTCTGAAAGAAGACAAAATTATTACCGTGAAGGTATCAATCGATGTGGACGTGGCAATAGACGAAATTATAATCGTTATCATTCTGATAATGACAATACTAAGGATTCTCAAAATAATCCTTTACTTTATGAAAGTAATATTTGTCATTGATTTGACATGAGATTTTATAAAACACATATAGATGATTATGGTCCATTCATGATGTGAATGTGTCAACATCTGATTTATGAATACATATTCATTCTTGGAAGAATACGAGTGTGCTAGTGGTATATATCACACTCACCTCTATAAGGAGGTTTGAGAGGAAATAAGAAAATAATGTCATTATTATGGTATAAATGGTCATTGGTCACGTACTTATTGTACACTAAAATATTTTGGCATTGTGATTATTAAAAGACAATGGTAATGCAAGAAACAGATCTTGCATAAAATTTTGACCATAACCATAATGCTATAACTTTCTCTTTAAAAGAGATATTCACCATATGGATGTTGATGGATATGTGGTGGTACCAAAATTAATTGAGAGCTCCGGAAGAGTCAACTATTACTATTTTGGAGAAATAAAATTGTCGTAGTAAATCTCAAAGAAACTTATTTAGTTTCTAAAGTATTCGAGAAAGCGGTTGGTTATATTGAGACCGTAAATAAAGGAAAAATTTAATATCTTCTATTACTACAACTTGTAGCAGGGTAATATGTATGTGAAAAGTTACTCGCTTTTCTCCAGTTTGTACTATATAAACAAAAGAATACCAGAATTAAGTAGATATTTATCGATATAAAAAACCCGTATCATAATAAACTTGGAGTTCATTGATAATTGCACACGTCATGGTGTACATCTGAACTTTATCAATATTGATAATTTATTCAGTTAGCGTAATTGGTTTAGCCATGTTAATTAAGTATGATGTGCAAAAATAAAAGAGAATCCACGTGGGTAAATGTTAAAGAACTAGAAAGTTCTTTACAAATTTTCTTATGTTGCTTGTTCTCATTAATTCATATACCAACTAAAATTGGGATTGAATCTCATGAATGCTAGAAATATTAAAGGTGAATATGTGCCAATTCACCTGCCATGTATATCACATAAGATGCATCTATGAGATGGTTACATATGCGATCATTATTAACCCGCAACATGGTGTTTGCGAGGTAACTTGCTCAATAATTTTATTTAGAGCATAATTTCTAGATTTTTTTATTCAAGATAGTTCTTCTTGATAAATTGGTTTACATCACAACTGGTTTAGCAAAATGATTTATTGAGTGCCTCCACTTAATAGCTAAACTACTGCTTATGAGAACAATGTTATCTATATTAGTTTGATATACATTATATACTAAAGTATATTATTTTCTCCCCTCACAGGTGGTTCCTGGTCATGAGTCAAATAATTGCATCTTATTATTATTGATGTGCGGTGTGTATTTTGATTAGCACCATAACGCACAAAGATGTGATTTCAAAATTGAGGAAACAAATTTTTTTTTCTAATATAAGGGGGAGACAAGATAAATATTTGAGAAAAAGTTACCTGTAATGAATTATCATGTGTACATTTAGATCCTCGAATAAGATAATATGAACTTAAAGTTCATAAAAAATAACTCATCTATAATATATTGCAAAGTACACTGGACACATTTGCTGACCTAAAGAAAATAACTATATTCTCATTGCAAATGCTCCTATTAAGTCCTAGAAGGACAAAGTTTATGGTATGCTAAAAGCGTATTGACAAATCAGTTTCAAATAAAATCCTTGATAAAGAAGATGAGCAAATGATCGAAATGATCATCGAAATGATCATAATAAAGGAGGCAAGTAATCTAGAAGATCACATGACATAACACTTCATAAATCTCAGGAGAGATTCAGGTACCTGAAAATATGAATGAAGAGATCTCTATGTTATGTCGTTATGAAAATATATTGAAACTGATATAAAATGTTTGTCGACGACATTTATGATAGAGCTAAGTATAGATGAGGATCTTAAGTCTATCGCTTACAGACACAAAAATATTGGCCAAATGAAAGAGACACAATTCAAGTAGAATTTGGTTTCATATGAAAGACATGTAGTTTTGAACATGTAGTTCAAACACTTAAAAGTATAAAGTCAGTGGTATGTGCAATCAGTTTTCGATATCTTATATGTCTAGCATGACAGAAAACTTGATATGCATCTAAAGTCTATTATATGGCTTAACTTATAAGATAATCCTCGAAGGATTTAAATTGCTTGAAGCATATACAATTCTTGATCTTAAAGTACCACTTCTTCAGTGCAATTTGTGCACAAATGTATCTTGCTATAACTGTAGGCATGATAATATGATACCAAGAGTTTTCATCTCTATGTGAAGATATTGAATTGAAGATTCCGACAAGATCATATGAAGACAATTCATCTCTATCAAGAATGATGATTTCAAGGTGTAGTATATTCATTCAAGTTAATATGGCTGATTTGTTCATCAAATCTCTACCAAAGATCTTTTAAAGATGGTGCACAAGATTGGAATGCAAATGCTTAAAGATGTGAATTGATGCTCTCATCAGAGGGAGTTAATACACGTTGTACTCTTTTTTCCTTATAAGGTTTTGTTCCACTGCGTTTTCCTTGCAAGGTTTTAACGAGGCAACCAAAAGGTGTATTGTTAGATATGTGTACTCTTTTTCCTTTTCTAGAATTTTTTTCCCATTGAATTTTATTTTAGTTAAGGTTTTAACGAGGCACATTATCTGTTGAATAGACATTCAAGGGGGAGTGTTATAAATAGAACTTTATTTATGTTAAATATCTATATTTAAAGAAATTCTATGGTTTATTACTTGGTGGCTAAGTTACTCTCTTCCTATAAATAGAGCATTTTATTTTATTGTAATTCATCTCAAATCAATAAAAATTCTCTCCCCCTACTTTTCTCTGCAATACTATTCTTTTCTTTTATTGTTTTATAACAGATTCACATATATAAATTAAATTAAAAGCAAAAACAAAAAGAATGACCTTGAATAGAATAAGATAAAAAAGCGAAAACAATAAAGAAGTTTCTCAAATTGAAATAAAAAAATTAGTACTATAAAAAAAGAAAAAAAGAAAACAATACAAAAATGGAAATACGGCGGCAAAAATACGCAAAATCAGAGAAGCAAGTAACCCTACTACCGAGTGGAAGTGTGGAACAGAAATCTTCGTATTATTCATATCACAATGCTTGGTCTCACCAGAACTACAACCTCCGCCTCCGCCACCGCCAGCGCCACCGCCAGCGCCACCGCCGCAGCCACGTCAGCTACCGCCACTGTTCACCTCTGCACTCCGCAGCTCCGCACCATCAGACCACGAACTAGTTTTTGCTTCGGCCAACAACATGTAATGGAAAAAAAAAGATAATAATAAAACAAAGCATTCCTATACGTTTTTCTTCTCTTCTTTTATTCTAATTTTTTATAGTTGTCTTTTTGGTTCAGTCCTCAACGACGTCGCATAGGGTGATAGTTCATCCAGTGAAGGCCATGGCTGAAACTGCAGCCGCTCCTCACTCTGCTCCTAAGTCCTCCACTTCTGGTATATTTTCTTTTCTGGTTAACCCCTTAACTTTCTGAGATGTGAGTAATAGCCCTTCACTTAATGCTTGAGGTTATATGTTCGTGTAGTAGAAGTCAGACCACTGTTTAATAACTTTATCAATTTAGATTTTTGAATGTAAAAAATGTTAGTTAACGCGCTATACTTTTATTTGAACTTACTGTTTATGTATATGAAATTTGTTAGGGAGGAAGCAAGTGTTGATATCGCTTTCAGATAAGACGGATTTGGCTAAGCTTGGCAATGGTCTGCAGGAATTGGGGTAAACGTTGCAGAAATGATTGTTCTTATTTTGCAAATTAATTGAAGGATGGTTGTAACATCTACAAGTGAAATTCCTTTGGCTTAGAGCTGTTAGTGTGTGTGTGTTTGCGAAGCGAATATAATCATATGTACAAGACCGCCAAGCTTCACATGAAAATGCATAATCCTAATCTGCATTGATCACTATATGTTGGATGTTTAAAACTCAAAAAAATTGATCACTATATGTTGAGGGGCAGTGGCATTTTCTCCATTTCTCAATGTTGTTGTCTTATCATCTTGGCTTAATCTGATTGGAGCCAATTTCCCTGTCTAGTTGCTTTGTGCTCCTTTTGATTAAATTGTACGCATTATCTTGTAAATTAAAGTGTCTAACTTACTACTTGTATTTACTGGGAAATACTTATTTACATTCCATGGGATAAGTTCTCAATTTGCAAAGACCTCTTATTTCCTATTTTGCAGGTACACAATTGTTTCAACGGGAGGCACAGCATCAGCATTGGAGGGTGCTGGTGTGTCTGTCACCAAAGTGGAAGAGCTGACACGCTTCCCTGAAATGGTAAGAACTCTTGACCAATGTTTTAAGGTAAAATTGGGACTCGCCATGGGCTGGGGCAGTCGACCATGGGGTGCTTAAGTTTCACGGGCTAGCACCTCGATATGTGGGCATTCGACCCATATGTACTTTACATCTTGGCTGTCTGGCTTATGCATTGGATTGTCTGCCCTGTACACCCTTGGACATTTTCTTTTTTATATTTAACCTATACAATATGTTGTTCTCTATAATATAGTTTTGGTGAATTGGAATATTATTGTTCATATATTACTATGCGTTAAAAGTTAAAACAATTTTTGTACATTTTTTGCTCTTGCAGTTTGATTTGGTTATTTTTATAAGATTTCTATACTTAATGTATTCTTAAATAATTTATAAAAAAAATTGTGGAGTACACCTCATGATAGGTGAAATGCCAACCCTTGCATCTACTCATTTTCTTATAAGGACCCTTGTAACTACACTTCTTAGTACACTGTTTTTGACCTGCTTTACTTTATTGTCTTTGCAGTGATGGTTTGCTTCTTTTTAGCTGCCTAACTTTGTTTTCTACATAGGATTATACCATTTTTTTTCTTTGGCAATTTCAAGTTTCTTGCTCATCTTTGTATTATTTGTTGTATATATTTTTCAAAAACCTTTCTTCTTAATGCTTGGTCCAATAAATGCTGTGTTACACATCCTTGTAGTTGATTTTATAACTTCCATCTGCAAATGAGTGTGACTCATGACACTAAATTTCAAAAAGCACAACTCAATTTTTTTCTCCTTTTCACAGCTTGATGGTCGTGTTAAAACTTTGCATCCAAGCGTTCATGGGGGTATTCTTGCTAGAAGAGATCAGGAGCATCACATGGAAGCTCTTGAAAAGCATGAAATTGGTGAGCTAATTGATTTATATTATCAATTTAACTTTATGTTATTGTTATTTTAATGTCGCTTTTAGAAACTTTTGTTATCCTGACTTGGTGACATGTCAGATTCATGTTGATATTTTTGGAAACGAAACACAAAGAGTAATGAGGTTGAAGGGCCTTTAGGAGCTCCTGGTTTCACATAGAGATTATGTTGATAAAGTTTAAGGGTAAAATTTTAAGTATATTAAGTATCAAGATTATTAAGATAGAATTTTCTAAATGTAAATTCGTTATAACCTTGTACAGATACGAAACTACTACTACTACTACTACTACAACAACAAGAACTATGCCTCAATCCCAAACAAGTTGGGGTTTTCATTAAGCTCATCTCATATCATCATCATTACCAAAATACTCCCTCCGTTTCAGTTTATGTGAACCTATTTCCTTTTTGGTTCGTTCCGAAAAGAATGACCCCTTTCTAAATTTGGAAATAATTAGTATAAACTTACAATTCTACCCCTAATGAGAAACTTTTATAACCACACAAATACTCTGGGCCTCTTTTTAACTTGTTTAGGACCACAAATTCCAAAAGTCTACATTTTTTCTTAAACTCCGTGCCCAGTCAAATAGGTTAACATAAATTGAAACGGAGGGAGTAAAACAAAAGTGCAAGTAAATAAAATGTATGTGTATGTGTATATATATACGGTCAAACCTCTCTATAACATCCTCATTTGTTCCAAATATTTTTGAATGTTATAACAAATTGCTGTTATAGAAAATATATATTATAACAAAATATGAAATTTGGTTCCGAAAAAACTTAGCTTTTATAGTGAAGTGCTGTTATATAAGGATGTTGTTATAGAGAGGTTTGACTGTATATATAGCAATAATTATAATAATAATAATGATAGAGGTTCTCTACGAAGTCTAAAACTTATTACCAACAAGGAGGTATCACCTATATGGATTTTCCTCTTTCGTCGTGCCCTATCTTTAGCTAAGTTTGCATTGATTCCAAGGGTTTACAGGTCTTTCGAGACAACTTCCTTAAGTGGTTTTAGATCTACCTGTACCTTTTTAACACTTTCCTCCACCATAGTTTCACACCTACAGATCAGTGCATCTGTAGGTCAATGCAGGACATGACCAAACCATCTCAAGTGACTTTCTCTCATTTTATCCTCGATAAGATGTGCAATTTGTTAACTTTTCAATTTCTAAAATGCACATTTTATATTATAACCTAATTATATAGTGACATTGGTTGAGTTCCATGTAACATGATTATCAAAGTCTTCCTATTCAAATATCATGTCTAACTAAATAGTTAACCATTTTTACTTTTGAAATATGAGATTATAGTCTATTTCCGAAGTGTTATATTCCATTCACTAATAGATCATTTTTAGTTCTAATCAGTAGCCAAGTTTAACATTTTAGTGGTGATTGCTGTATGTACCGATCTCTTTAGCTATGTTGCTCGGACTCTCCGAAAATATCGTCGAGTGCGTGTCGGATTCTCCAAAAGCAGTGTATTTTTGGAGAATCCAACACGGGTGCGGCAGTATTTTGGAGAGTCCGCGCAACAAAGCTCTTTAGTATCATTAACATTCAAATGAATTGGCCAATCACTGAAAACTTTAAATTTTAAGTGCCAAAATCAGTTATTCAAACAAATCCTTTATGTTGCTTGTGCAGCAGTTGATTCCTTTTGCCTCTTAAGCTTGTTTTCCATTTATGTTTGCTTGAGACTAGTCTATGGTAGATATTGGTGGTCTTTATCAGAGTAGGATTTTACATTCACGTTTCCTTAGTATGCTGATAAATGTTCAGATCCTTAGCTTTAGATGGAACTTATCCAAATATGGGGAAAAACACTAGATAGTGACTTTTGTGTATCAAGCCTTATGTCGCAACCAAACAGTATTTTGCAATATGAAAGTACTTTCTGCTTTGTTGCTAAAAAGCATGTGCTCTGGCATATATCTACTCTTCATAGGAGCATGATGCGATACTAGGAAGCAAATGAAATTCACGAGGTTTCATCTGCAGGTACATTTGATGTTGTAGTGGTCAACTTGTATCCTTTTTATGCCAAGGTTTCTTCTTCAAGCGGAATTTCATTCGAGGATGGAATTGAAAACATCGATATTGGCGGACCTGCCATGATTAGAGCTGCTGCAAAGGTTACTTAGCTTAGTACTTTTCTGTGGCCTGCACCTTTTATAAGTTACTTTTGTCTTAATGCATTTCCCCTTTTCTTACATCTGTGGCATCTCTCTAGGTATAAATATTAGATGAGATATAATTCCACCACCTGCACCTATGCATCTTATGCTTTGGTACATATATTTCACTTGTGAACCAACATTTTTCATCTGTTGCAGCTATAGGTTTTTTTTTGATGACCGAGAAATCCGTCCGAGGCCGATCCTTTGGACCAACCGCAGCCTTCGAAACTCGGTGGATAATGGGCTCGCCCCTCTACCCTTCTCCACTTAATACCAGACTTTGCTTTGCATGGTGTGGGAGCTTGAATCTGTGACCTAAGATACAAATCCACCACCCTTTGCCCCTTGAGCTAGGCCCTGGGGGCTGCAACTATAGGTTTTCTTTGGCATATGCATTTGCTTCTTGGTCTTACATCATCAAAAACAAACCCAGTGCAATCCCACGAGTGGGGTCTGCGGAGGGTAGTGTTTACATGGACCTTACTCCTACCTGGTGAAGGTAGAGAGACGGTTTCCGATAGACCCTCGGCGATGCTTTTGCTTCTTGGTCTTAATTGGATAAAATACTGTGCGTGCAATCATTAGTTAAAAACACACAAATTTTCTGCTCGGAATTTGTGGAGATCTGGCTTGTATAGGGATGCTCAATATATCAGAAAGGTTGCAGGGTACAGTAGGTACTGCGGAAGTTAAAAATTGCCTCTGAGCTTCATAATGCCATTGTATGCTGTGTAGGATGCTCTTATCCATTATAAATGATCTGTATTCGAGGAGTTAAGTTATGTTTTAGCTATGCTAACAACAACAACAACAACCTAGTATAATCCCACTTAGTGGGGTCTGGGGAGGGTAGTGTGTACGTAGACCTTACCCCTACCCTGGGGTAGAGAGGCTGTTTCCAAATAGACCCTCGGCATCCATCCTTCCCTCCAAGAATTTTCCACCTTGCTCTTGGGGAGACTCTAACTCACAACCTATTGGTTGGAAGTGGAGGTTGCTTACCATCAGAGCTATGCTAAAATAATATGAATTGCTTTTCTGGATAGAATGTTAACCTGATACAATTGTATCTGGCTTACATCAATAACAAAATTGTATCTGGTAAAATCATAGTTAGGGCCTTGCGCTTTTTATAATGCTTGATGATTTTTTTTTGTAGGCTCTCTATCTTCTCATATACTTCTCTGTGTAAATTTTCCGACATTAATTAAACTGCCTTCTGTGAAAAACATGCTGGCTGAATCTTTGTGTTGTATCTGTACAACTTTGTGTCTAACTGTGGATGATGTTTATTGAACAGAATCATAGGGATGTTTTGGTTGTAGTTGATTCTGGAGATTACCCAGCTCTTTTGGAATTTCTTCGAGGAGATAATGATGACGAACAATTTCGAAGGAAGTTGGCCTGGAAAGCTTTTCAACATGTAGCTTCTTATGATTCTGCTGTTTCAGAGTGGCTGTGGAAGCAGACTGTAGGAGGTATTCCCTTTTAAAACAGACAGCCCAATGAATTATAACAGCTCCCTCCCTTCCCCCCATCCCCTCTCCCCCATAAAAAGGTTCAACATAGAGCTTAAAACATTAAACCAATCATCCCCAGCCTCTACTTTTGAAATAAATGTGAAGGTTAATAGTATGTACAGAAAAACAAATCACTAATTTATTTAAATTTTTATTCAACAGTAGCCTGCAGCCTCATTGTGCATAGAGATGGAATGTTTTAGTGAACCTTTTATTTTTTTCCCTGGAGATACCAAGGGGCTGATGTTAAAAGTGAGCCCGGGGGGGGGGGGGGGG
>MU684184.1:72553-167262 GCA_026770625.1 Nicotiana glauca
GCTTGACAGTGCCACTTCATCTAAAAAGCTTACTTCGATATGGTGAAAACCCTCATCAGAAGGCTGCAGTTTATGTTGACAAGTCTCTATCTGAGGTTAACGCTGGTGGAATTGCAACTGTTATCCAACACCACGGGAAGGTTAGGATTTTGATGTTTACTTTGTATTGCTCATCTGGACTTGGCTTATCTTCAAATTCTGTGTAGTCTATTTGTACTCTGTGGATTATTTATCTACTGTGCTTTAAATTTAACATCACATGAATGGAATTCTTCTACTTGAAATGTCATTGATAATGACTGGCTTTTCTCGATGCAGGAGATGTCATATAACAACTATCTGGACGCAGATGCAGCTTGGAATTGTGTGTGTGAGTTTAATAAACCAACATGTGTGGTTGTGAAGCATACAAATCCTTGTGGAGTAGCATCACGAAATGATATCATTGAAGCATATAGGCTAGCTGTAAAAGCAGATCCAGTTAGTGCATTTGGTGGTATAGTAGCCTTCAATGTCGAAGTTGATGAGGTAAAGTTGTTAAATGGACCTTTTCATATACATAATTTGAACTTTGAGTCTGTTGTTGATTATGATCTTGCTATTGGGCTTTTCTTGTTTCTTTTCTGGAAACCTAAATGGGTAATGATGCATTGTGTTGTCTGACGACACTTTTTGATAATGATAGGGCCATTAGTTCCCTCCCTCTCATATCAACATTTAAGGGGAGAAATAAGGAAAAAGAGTATCTGTGTAACACTTTGAAGTGATTAAGTTCTTCCAATCACCTAGCATTCCTTATTGGAAGTCTTTGAAGAGCTAATCTGAGCAATGTTTGCACTGCTTTATAGTGCATTGTCTTATTTATGTCGTATCAATCTTTTTTTGTTATTTGGTTTTATTAAGAAAGAACGTTCAAGATATGCTTTATATCTTGTTATTGCAGTATACCTTTTCAAGAATAGAAGTTCTCTTGTAGTTCCCCTCTGTGAGCCCCCTTCATGGTTTTGGGGTATGAAGGCATATGTGTAGCCTCTGTCACTCTTTGAAGCAAACATTGTGATTAAATTGAGGGATGGAAGAAGTACAAAGTTCTGGCAAGGTGCTGGCTGGGCTATACTCCCCTCGAAATTTAACTTCCTGGTTTGTATCATATGATAGTGGATACAGAAGTTGCAATCAGTCAGTGCCGGAGTGGAAATGCTGGGAACCTTAATTTTAGAAGGCATTTTATCACTGGAAGCCCTGAGCCGAGGGTCGATTGGAAACAGCCTCTCTGCCCTTTCGGGTAGGGGTAAGACCTGTCTACATATTACCCTCCCCAGACCCCACTTTGTGGGACTATACTGGGTAGTAGTTGTTGTTGTTGTTTTATCACTGGAAGATGGACAGGCTAGTTCAGCTAATATAAGTGCTAAAACAATTCCCGATAAATGCAGAGGCTACAGATTCGAAGACAAGTCAATTGGGGTATTCTCTAGGGTCATGCTATAAAAGGCTAAACCATGGGTGTGGTAGCCCTCCTCAATGGCTAAGCAAGATGGTTTCGAAAACAAGCATGTTTTATGCAGGTTGCTGCCTATGAAGCTAACCTCACCCAAAGTAATCTACAGAGAAGGGGTCTGCCTTTGTGCAGCAGATGTTTTTTGTGTTATGAAGATGCGGAGACCTGCAATCACTTGTTCTTACATTATCAGGCAGCAAACAAGTGTGGGGGCTGTTTTTCATCATCTTTGGACGGGAATGTAATTTCTGCATCAATTGTTAAAAGATGTATTGATTTGTTGGAGGTGCTGCTGTCCTAGTAAGACAAAAAGAAAATTCTGGATTATTATCCCTGCTTGTGTCTGTTGGGTGCTTTGGAAAGAGAGGAATGCAAGGTGTTCTGATGGAAAGAATAGCTCAATTCAGATCTTGAAATATTGGTGTTTAGGCCTACTGGTAGCTTCATGTAATTTACAGGATATAAGTGATAAATAGGCATGGCTGATTTTATTAGCTCTCTAGGAGTAACTTTATATAGGGGAGCCTATCCTTGTTCTGTACCGGCGGGCCTCTCACTTTATAAAGTAAAGCACTAGCTTAGTGCTTGATTATTTTTTGCGATCAATAAAATTTATTTACTGATAAAAATAAAAGTAATTTTGTAGTTCAACTGATGCATAAGAAGTGTGTGGATAAACTCTCCTAAGGCACAATAAGAACTACAAAAAAGGCAAAAGGTGGAAAACTTAACACAATTTAACCATAGAAGAGAACAGGTGAAGAGGTTCCAAGCATTGTGACTTAAGTGGTGGTACAAAAAGATCGCTTCTATCATCCTTCCCCCTTATTTGTCAACAAGGGTAATGTTTCATGCTGTTAAAATGAATAACGGAGCGTTATTTGGTTAAGAAAATTGCAACCAAGAATAAGTCTATCAGTTGCTTACCCTTTTAAAATGTCTATAGTGTCTGCTCGATTTTTTGGTACTGCTTTTATAGGAGTTGCGTTTGAAACAAAAATTTTAAGTCTGCTATCTCGCACCTTGAAGTTGTTGAGGAAATGCAAAATCAAACTTAAATTTAGGTGTCACATCAAGGTGGATAACTCTTTTAAGTAACAGTTCTGGTTTTTTGCAGGCTCTTGCAAAGGATATTCGAGAATTTAGAAGCCCTACAGATGGTGAGACCAGAATGTTTTATGAAATAATAGTCGCACCAAAGTATACTGAGAAGGGTCTTGAGGTTCTCCGTGGGAAGTCTAAGACTTTGAGAATCCTTGAGGCAAGTAAAAACAGCAAGGGAAAGCTGTCACTCAGACAGATTGGTGGTGGTTGGTTAGCTCAGGACTCGGATGATTTGACCCCTGAAGATATCCAATTCAATGTTATGTCTGAAAGAACTCCACAAGAAAATGAGCTTAATGATGCACAATTTGCCTGGTTATGTGTCAAGCATGTCAAGAGCAATGCCATAGTAATTGCAAAGGTACTTTCTGCATGCTATATCGAATGGATGACATTTCTTTCATTATTTTTCTTAAGCTAATATTCTATATTGCAGAACAATTGTATGTTAGGAATGGGAAGTGGACAGCCAAATCGTCTAGAGAGTTTGAGGATAGCTATGAGGAAAGCTGGAAATGAAGTAAAAGGAGCCGCTTTGGCGAGTGATGCTTTCTTCCCATTTGGTACATACCTTTATTTTGTTGGTTATACTTATACATGTATAGAGCAAATCTAACATTTTATAAGAAAATGAGATGATAGGTCTCAATAAACTTTGACTAGTTGAAAGTGTCAATTTTAAGAAAATATACCATAATGAACTGTAACTGAAAATTTTGTGGAGAAACTGTTACCTTCTTCTGATGCTATGGTGCCTTGGACAAACATTTCTGTTTTTTTTTTCTTTTTGGGTTTCTGATTGAAGTTCTCTTTCTCTTTAACTATTTTCCTTTTCTGAATTAAAACAGCATGGAATGACGCTGTTGAAGAGGCATGTCAAAGCGGAGTGAGCGTCATTGCAGAGCCAGGAGGGAGCATAAGGGACAAAGATGCAGTGGATTGCTGTAACAAGTACGGAGTCTCGCTTGTTTTCACCAATGTGAGACACTTTAGGCATTAAGCATTTGGTAGGGCATCATTGGATTCATAATCTATCATATTTAGGAAGAGCTTGTGACAGCTAAAATGCATCTCAAGTGTTTGATAGGTTTAAGGAATAATTTGTGATTTAAAAGGAAGGTATTCTGTAACGTCTAGTGTGTATTATAGCAAAACTGTAGTTCTGGAGGGAAGTTTACTTGCTGGTTGGCGAGCAAATTTTCGAAGTACTTTAATGGGCTTTGTTATTGTATGAGAAGAGTTAGAGCAATGTTGAAGACCCACTCAGAAGTGATGAGCATGCAAGTGTAACGACTGGTTACTAATTTTATTTCTCTGCTATAAAGTTTTTATTTTAAAGATGTTTGTTATTTTTCAATTGAGTTTGTGTAAAGTTATAAAAATACCTAGACTAAATTACGTTGAACACCCTGTATTATGATTCAGTTATATAGGTGCTCCTTGTATTTTAAAATCAAATACTTATATGGAATATAGCTTGCAGCCAAGACCAAAAGCTTGTCGCAGTTCTATTATAACTGAAATTGCAGAGACAAGGAAAACAGCAACTTCTTGAATTACAAAAGAAATTTGTTTAAAAAGAATTTACTTATCCTATTGTACATGAAATGCTAACAAATTTCATCCTATTAAATGTGCAAAATATTGAAACACAACCAAGGATACATGAACAGAAATCTCTTCAGTGTCGCATCTTTACAAATTATGCATGCCACGATTTCCATTTTCTATCTAAAAAACGATAATAGGCTCGTCTCCAAGGTCTTATGAAAAACAATGGAGCACTTACACCCCAAAATGTCACAATGAATCCTATTGCCATTGAAACATAGAACCACTCCACTTCATTGTCATCTTCACTTGTGTCAACTTCTTCATTTCCAACCTCAGGAATTTCACCTTCATCACTGCATCTCTCTGCTAGAGGAAGCCCGCAAAGTTTATTTCCAGAAAAACTTGAAGAGCTAAAAGTTTGAAGTTGAGTTCCCACAGGAATCCTCCCTGATAGATTGTTGTGAGATACATTCAAGGAGCTTAAAGAAAACAAACTCGAAACACTTCGTGGTATTTCACCAGAAAGTTGATTATTTGAAAGATCAAGTGATTCTAACACCTTCATATTGCCAATGTCCTTTGGAATACTACCAATCAAGTGATTGTTGGAGAAATTTAATGATCTCAATCCAACAAGACTTGTAAGATTCATAGGAATGTTTCCAGAAAGATTGTTGTTAGAAAGATCCATACTTGTAAACAATGACAAAATGGTATCATACTGGTATATGTTACCCTTAGTTGCTACTCTTGCACTCTCTCTAAAAACTCCAACATAATAAGAATAGTCCATCTCCTCATCTGCATCTCTAATTATCTTCCTTCCATTGACCATTGCTGTGAAATTGTTAACACACATTGGTATATCTCCAAACAAATTGTTGTTGGCAAGATCCAAGATTTGGAGATCACTGAGTTGGCAAAGTTCAGGAGGTAATTCACCATCGAATTTGTTTGACCGAAGACTCAGGACTGTCAAATTTGAAAGCCTTTTACCCAACCAAGGTGGTAAATTCCCATCAAGCTCATTCTCATTCAAATCAATTTTCCACAAATTTGTGCAATTGCTTAAGGATGAAGGCAATGGACCGGAAAGTCTGTTTCTTTTCAAATCCAAAGATTTCAACTTGCTTAAAGCCCCAATGGATCTTGGAATGCCACCACTAAGCTTATTTTCTCCCAAGTTGAGGACTTCCAATTCAGGCCAATTCATCCAACACTCAGGAATTTCTTTAGACAAACGATTTCCCCCTAGATGTAGAATCGTTAACATGTAAGATTCATTTCTTTTATCGCACAAGAAGTTAGTTAAACCTTCAGACAAAGAGTTATCAGAAAGGTCTAACTCGGTTACCATGGTTGGAATATGCGGGAGTGAACCACTAAAGTTGTTGGAATTCAAGTATATTAACCAAGGACCTCCACTTCCAATGGAGTCAGAGGAAATGAAGAAAGTTGGAATTTCACCAATAAGTTGGTTGTGAGAAATATTGAGGAAACGAATTTGAGACGATAAGTTCCAGAACCAAGTTGGAACCTCACCTACTATTCCAGCATTTGATATGTCCAAATTCATTATAGATTGTTGAGATTGGATCCATAAAGGGAACTTAGGACCTAAGCGCCAACCGCCTATTAAAATGTCACTAGCTTGGAAAGGCGGAATCCAATCAGAACTCACACTTAAACTCAAAGTACTCTTAGAAGCTTGGAAAAACTTCAAATTTGTCAAGTTAGTGAAATGATCTTCTGTTAACACTCCTTCCAACTTATTATTTTCCATGAAACAGAATTGTAGATTTGAAAGTTGGCCAAAACTTTTAGGAAGATTTCCAACTAATTTGTTGTCATTTAGTCTTAAATTTCTCAAAGAAGAACAATTTCCTGAGCCTATTGGAGGGCAATCATACATAGTATTGAAAATCTCAGATACTTCTCCTTCGAATCGATTTTCTGAAAGATCAAGATCTTCTAATTTCCCTAACTTTCCAATTACACTTGGTAATTTTCCAGATAGTAAATTTACAGACATATCAATACTAGTTAAAGATGTCAAATTTGAAATGAAATCTGAAACTGTTCCCTCAAGTTTGTTTTCCCTCAGGTTAAGTGTTTCAAGATTTTTGCATCCATATAGCCAATTTGGGATAGTGGAATTCAGGTTATTAATAGCAAGATTAAGATAACTAAGTTTGCAAAAATGTCCAACTCTACTTGGTATTTGACCCTCTAAAAGACTATTACTCAGGTCAAGATATTCAAAATTATTTAGGTCAAACAACCATTGAGGCAACACAGAACTAAATAAATTGCTAGAAGCACTTAATGTTGTAAAAAAAGTCAAGTTAAAAGGACCCTTAGGAAATGAACCAATGAAATTACTTCCAATGAATTCAAGAGAAACAAGATTATTAAAACTGAAAACCCACCCTGGAATTGAAGAACTAAAGTTATTCAAAGAAAGATCAAGATTTTCAAGAACTGAATTATTATGATTAAATATAGAAGGAATTGAATGAAGACTACAATTCGAAAAACGAAGATTAACCAAAGAAGGAAGCATGTTAATCACCTCAGTCCAGTTTGTAGCTTTACTTAAATCCACACCTGACATGTCCAAAAGATTAAGATTTTCAAGACTTGACAACCAATGGAAATTATCAATCTTTAGACCTTTAATTTCAGAATAATCCCAACCATTAATGGATAACTCAATAACAGAACCAGTTATATTATGGCATAAAACTCCTTCCCAATTACAGCAATCTTCGCCATCAATCCAAGTGGAGAGTATATTTGTTGGATCATTTGCTTCTTTCTTTAACCTTAGTAAAGCACGTTTCTCATTTTCTTTGCAAATTCCAGCACAAGAACTAAACTTAAATGTCATTGTTAAAGAGAAAAATAGGACAAGTACTAAGTACAGCCCTCTCATTTCTGTGAAAAATTTAAGAAAGAAGTGTGCCAAAAAAGGTGGCTGTGATAGAATTAGCAAAGTTTGGCAGTATGATATATACGTAAAATTGAAAGACAGATTCGTGGTAGCTGCTGAAATTATAATTTAAAAGTGATAGCTAGTTGTTACTCAATGAATGGGATATTCTTTCTTGCCATTAAGTTTGACCTTTTACACGCTAAAGGCTGCGTTATGTTTAGATGTTTATGACAAAATTTTATACTAAGGGCCCGTTTGGCCATAAGAAATTTTCACTTTTTTTTTTTTGAAAAATGAATTAGTGTTTGTACATGAAATATTCAAAATTCACTTGAAGTTGCATTTCGGAATTTTTCGAAAATTCGAAAAACTTCAAAAAGCTATTTTAATTTTAAAATTATTTACTTCAAATTACTCACAAAAATTCAAAACACCTGCAAATTGTATTCATGCCCAAATAACTCTAATTTTTAAATACTATTTTCTCTTTATTTATTTTTTTACTTTTTTCGAAAAATTTATGTTCAAACGCCCACTAAGAGACATGAGCTAAAAGACGAATAAATAATATTGAAAAAATGATTTAAGAAATGTAGGTAGTTAGTTGACTACCAGAAATGGGCACACGCTAACTATTCAACTATAGATTTAGACGATGCATCGATTTATTTGTTTTATAAGGTGCAAGTGGATAAAACGAAGTTTGGGTCCAAATCGTGTTTGAAATATTAGTTTCATGCACATGTGAATATAGTGGTGGAGGAAGTCAAAACTATATAAGTTTCTAAAATTATTAGACATTATGAAAGAGAATCAAACTAAAAGATCATGAAGAGAATATGCCACTTCCAAATGTATAATCCATTAGTGCCCTCGTAATCTACTTGTATACAGCTAAAATTGGGGAGTTCGACCTCCACGCTTAACTTCGAAGAAGCCCGAAGCAGAGCGTGAGGTGCGACCCCGAGGTGTGTCCCTCGAAGGAGCTCATTAAAGGTTCACTATGGTTGAACTCGGACCAATTCAATTGATGATCGCCATGGAAAGGCGAGAAAATTCCCAAATACACGTGGTTAGAGCTGACCAGGTCTGCAAGAATAGTATAAATCCATACGGAGCCGTTATACAGCTGTACTAGTAGCATTTCTTTGTCATTTATTATACATGTACTGTGTTGAGATTCACCCCTCCTATATAAAGGGGACCCTTGTCATCTTGTAGGGGCATTCGGATCATTACACAACATATTGAACACGATACAATATTCCTTGCTCTTTGCTTAAACAATTGTTCTATACATTTATTGCTATTTCTTTCATTGTTCACTCATTGTTCATTTATTGTTCTTCATTTATTGCTCATTATTAACCGAAAAAGGCCATCTTTGAGGCCCATACTATCGTTGATTCTTCATCGATTGTTCATTGCTATTAGCCCCATTGAGACCTCGAGGCCTTGCTCCAACCAGCTTGAGGCCCAGCCTTGTGACCCTATTGGTTTGCATTTCTTATTTTCTTTACTTACACTTAGTATTTGTTGCCTAACAACAAGTATTAAAATAAATCACGTATTTTTAGAACCACTAAATCAAATATAATTGTAGTTACCATTTTTAAGGTAAATAGTTTGGCGCCCACCGTGGGGTTAAGAATAATAGTGATTGTTTTGGTGCTAGTTTTATGTAAACACAAGTTATTCTTCACACTTTTTCTTGTCCAAGAATCTCCGAATCAGGTAAAAAATGTCTAACTAAGCAAATGTACGTGAAAACAATGGTATTGGGCTTCAGGGGAAAAACGGTGCAGAGTCCGGTTTACCACCGCAAAATCCAAGGTTAGCACCAGCAGATGCTGGTATACCACCGCAAAACCCAAGGCAGGCACCAGCACAAACCCCCATCGACGTGAACTCGCGAAATGTTGTGCATGTCGATGTAAGCTCTCCTACCGACGGAAGTGCGCGCTGTGAGGTAAGGGACGTTAGTCTTCAAATCATTTTTGGAATGTTGCAAGCACAACAAGTGGCTATTGCTCAACTACAAAGTCACCAAAAAATCCCAAGCACAGTTGCACCTGAAACGGCTCCTCGAGTCGAGCAGGTAATGGAGAGAGCCAGCAACAATGGGTCAGCAAGAGACCCCGCTATTATGAAGATGCTCGAGGACCTCACCAAAAGAATTAAATCAGGAGAAAAGAAGATAGAAGATGACAATAAAACGGCGGAGCTTATAACTCGAGGGTCAATCAGATCTCGGGCACGCCCCCGATTTTGAAGGGCGTAGATTCAAAGAAGTTAATACAGAAACCATTCCCACGAGTGCGGCTCCAAAGCCCATCCCGAAGAAATTCAAAATGCCGGATGTCCCGAAATATAACGGGACCAAGGACCCTAATGAGCACATCACCGCTTATACTTGTGCTGTAAAGGGAAATAGCTTAAAGGAGGACGAGATACAGTCTGTCCTGCTGAAGAAATTTGGAGAAACGATGTCGAAATGGGCTATGATGTGGTATCATAACCTGCCTCCAAATTCAATAGATTCATTTGCCATGTTGGCAGATTCTTTTATGAGGGCACACACTGGTGCCATAAAGGTTATCACTAGGAAGCCCGATGTCTTCAAAATCAAACAGAGAGAGAACGACATGCTAAGGGACTTTGTGTCTCGTTTTCAGATGGATCAAATGGAATTACCGCCAGTCTCCGATGACTGGGCAGTATATGCCTTCACTTAAGGCTTGAACGAACAAAGCTCGGTAGCTTCAAGGCAGTTAAAATGAAATTTGATTGAATATCCTGTCGTGACCTGGGCGGATGTGCACAACAGGTACCAATCAATGATCAGGGTCGAAGATGACCAACTAGGAGCCCCACCGGGTCAGTATATCCTAGGAGGCTCTTTACAAAGGAGCAAATGTTTACAAAAAGGGAGCTAAGATCAAACAAACAAAGATACCAGCCGTATGAAGATCGAAGAAACGCACCAAGGCATAACATGCCTCGAGGCGATCGAAGGATAGATCAAGGTCAAAATTCTAGGGCACTCATGAGTAAAGCCGGGTTCGATAGGCATACTGGGCCGGTAGAGGCACCCGGACTATCTAAGTACAACTTCAACGTCGATGTCTCGGGCATTGTATCGACCATAGTTAAAATCAAAGATGACATGTGGCCAAAACCCGTACTATCAGACCCTTCATAGAGGAACACTAACTTGATGTATAAATATCATGACACTTACGGTCATAGGATCGAGGACTGCAGGCAGCTTCGAGAAGAGGTAGCCTAACTGATCAGCGAAGGGCACCTTCGAGAATTCCTCAACGACCGAGCTAAAAACCAATTTCTAGAAAGAGAGGCAAATAGAAAAACGAACCAGAAGAACCACATCACGTCATCCACATGATCGTTGGAGGGGTTGACGCCCCACAGGAACTCGTTTGCAAATGAACGAAAATATCCATCACTAGGGAAAAGCAAACTCGGAGATACATACCAGAGGATGCTCTCACGTTCATCGAAGAGGACATTGATACCTTGTCTTAGCCTCATAATGACGTACTGATAATTTCTTTTCTTTTGAGTAAAATTCAGATTAAGCGTGTGCTCGTGGATCCAGGTAGCTCGACCAACATAATCAGGTCGAGGGTGGTAGAGCATCGCGGACTGCTCGACCATATCGTACCCGCCTTTCGAATCCCCAACAGATTCAACATGGAAAGCGAGATAACAAAATGAGAAATCACCCTCCCGGTCAACGTAGACGGCACAATCCAAGATACCAAGTTTAATATCATCGAATGTGACATGAGATATGTTACGCGGCGCCTTCCTGAGATTCCTTGGAAGGGCAACGTAAGGCTAAGCAACTGATGTCAGTGCAGTTGCTGTCCGCCAACTAAGGTCCCCTCAGTGCGCTAGACTAGATTGTCAGTGCCGCACGGGAAAACCAAGCAATTGAGAGAACAGAAATGAGAATTTAGAATGAAAGAAAGCTGGATTGCATTAATGAAAGCTATTACAGAAAAGCAAGGCGGTGTCGAGGGGGATAGACACCAGTACAGAGAATTGTTGCTTGCTAGAAAGTTTTGATTGCTTGATCCCCCCTAATAACACTTAAAAAAAAAAAACCAAAGCTACACGTCTAGACTTGAAAAATTTGGAGAAACATAATGTAAGTGCATGAAATAAAACTACTCTATATTTACAATGGAAAGGACTTAGTTTCTATAAAGCAGGGAGAGGTCCCTTTGTCAGCAACATCGTCTTTGGCATCAGGGTCTGCGCGCGCGACGTTGTCTGCGCGCGCGGTGTTGTTGGAATCTGCCTGCGGCTGGGCACTGGCGAGGGATATCAGTGGGGCGACAGAGGCACCTGCGCGCTTGTCACTTGGCGCGGCCAAGACCACGGGGCCATCCGTGGCGCTAGGCGTTGGGAGGCTTGCTAGGACGCCACGGGGCGCGCCCAAGGGGTCATGAGGCATGGCTGGAAAGCCGCTCATGATAGATACAACGCCTTACTTGGAAGTCCCTGGATACACAGTATGAGGGCAGTACCCTAGACCCTTCATCAAATGATAAAATTTCCAACCAAGGATGGAGTAAAATCAGTATACGGGGAGCAACATGCAACAAGAGAGATGTTCGCGGTGCATGACACGACACCGACATAGACGCCCTCTACATCAAAGAGGCCAAAAGTCAAGTAAAAATTCAGCTAGCAACCACAACCCAAATTCTCGACTACATCCAAGTGAATGAGTATAGGACTATGCCGCGTTCCCGAAACAAGCAATTGGAATTTATCAAAGCTTGAACACCATCATTAAGGTACAACCATCTCCCTTTTTATTTATGTTTTATACTAACTTATTACAGGTGTTTGATTGAGAGTAATCGAAGCGCCCTCCAGCTCGAAGACCTTGGGTTTTAAAGCATGCGTTGCACTCTTTTTCCCTTAGATCGGATTTTTTCCCGAACGGGTTTTATCGGCGAGGTTTTTAACGAGGCAACATCCATATTCTACCTAAGGAGAACTCATCAAGTATTCAAGGCTTCTCTTTAATCAACCTCAAATACTAGGGGGCATCACCCCAGGAGACCACCACTTGTAAGAAACCGAACTACGCCTAGGAGGACCTTGATAGGAGAATATTGTATTGGACCAAACGGTCAAATGAACCATGTCCATGTAGAATAATTGACCCTCCAAAGGCAAAAAACATATATGCATATATCAAGTGATTGAGGAAAGCCCCTTTGCTTATCAAAACACTTTACGCCTCAAAGAAGTTCGCTACTTTCTCATAAGACGGCTCAAGAGCCAGAAACTCTCGAACATTCAGGGACTGTCATCGATAGCCAGATCATCGGCTCCTCAAAAACTTGAGCTCGTAATATCTCAATGAGGCAACATCAAATCTGTAAGACCTTAACAAGGTGTGCTCAAATTTATAAGACCTTAAAAAGGCATAACCCCGATATTAAGGTCGAGGCTATATATCAAACTTGTAAGACCCCTAAAAAGGCATACACTCGATATAGACGCCAAGGTCACCACACGCGGTGACTAAAAGACTACGGTCAAACTAAAAGGCTACAATCGAATTAACGCGGCTCGGAGACGTCCGACTGCCGCCATAAAACTAAAGGCCTCCAAATACTTCGAAAGTGCTTCAAAAAGAATCGGTTTATCAGGATACCCCCGGCATAAGCAAAGGAGCGTCGATACTATCATCTCCGAACAATAAAAAGGCTTCGATCGATGAAAAGGTTTCGAAAACTCAACCTTCGAGCGAGCCTCCCGAGGTACTCAGCTATCGTCATATATCGACTCATAATCGAGGTTCTCGTTTGAGCCGTCGAAGAGTTGGACGAACATAAACACATGCCAAGGCATAGTCAAAACTTCAAAAGTCTTTAGCCAAAATGAGGGAAATACTATAGCCATATTATAGGTTGCATCGACCCAATCTAAAAAGAGCTTAAGGACCAACGCGTAAGAGCCTAAGGGCCAGCCTAAAGAGCCTAAGGGCCAGCTAAAGGTGTTCATGGTTCAGTTTGGATTAATTTTTCCCTAAAAAGATACCAAACCAAGTAAGTCGGTTTTTCAAATATTAGAACCAAACCAAATCAAATAAGTCAGTTTTTTCAAATAAATTTGTACGTGTTTTTTATTGAGAAATTTTCAGAAACCACTATGTTTTAGTGGTTATTAACTAGTTGCAGCTATCATCTGCTATATTACTTCCTATAGCTATGCTTTCAGATTTTTTAGAGTGTATTCGATATTTTAAGCTACTGTATTCATGAATACAGTAGCATTTCTAGACATATTTTTGTATTCGACTGTATTCATGGCGTGAAATATGGGATTACAGCCGGACAGATTATTATATTCGACTGTATTCATGGCATGAAACGGGGGATTATAGTTTTTAAACGGAAAGTGAATCAATTAACATAATAGAATCCTAATATAACTCAACAAACTCAATTATAACACACATTTTTTTTATTTCCAGTTATAAAAAAGATTCTCAACCGAAAAATATCCCAAAAACATAGCAATCTTCAGAGAAATTATATAATACATCTGAATACATAAATTATATTAATTAAAAAATATACGAATACATTCGTGGAATACAACGAGACAATGAACACAATGAAATACATGGAATACAGCAAAATACATTGAAATTCAATAGGGAAAAAAGTCAATGAATACAATGAAAAATATAGAAATATGGTGAGATACATTGAAATATATTAATAGAAATTCAAGTTGCTCAGCCCCAAACTCCGTCGTCTTTGTTAAAAAACAACCCTAATGTCGTCTCGGCGGATGGAAATAACAATTCCCTCGGAATAGGAACCTCAATTTTCACTTTCTTCTTATCTATCATATCGTCCTTGCCGCCAACGATTTTCCTCGAAACAGGAACCTGAATTTTTAATTTGTTTCCATTCATAATTAACGGTGATGCCATCTAGAAATCCATTAGAACCCACCATTACGAAACAAATTATTAAGAAATATTTTTATCTACTTAAGCCTGAAGAGAAGTCCTGGATTGATTCTTTCTCCAAAAATTTGGTTGAATAATATATGGTTCTCTTCAAATTGAGGTACAAACCAATCCTACCACATACTTCAAGATGTAACAGGA
The DNA here is from genome assembly GCA_026770625.1 of Nicotiana glauca. Classification (NCBI taxonomy): domain Eukaryota; kingdom Viridiplantae; phylum Streptophyta; class Magnoliopsida; order Solanales; family Solanaceae; genus Nicotiana; species Nicotiana glauca. The sequence goes on from MU684184.1 coordinate 86,819, forward strand.
GCAGATTCACTAACAGGAATCAGTCGGAGTTTTCATCATCCTAAACTGCAAAACTTTGCAGTTCAAATCCATGGCAAAGAGATGAGATTCAAAACTGTTCAAACAAAAATATCCTTGAGAAGCTTTGTAAAAGTAAGAGAGAGAGAGAGAGGAAGAGAGAGAGAGAGGGAGAGGGGGAGAGAGAGAGAGAGAGAGAGAGAGAGAGAGAGAGAGAGAGAGAGAGAGAGAGAGAGAGAGAGTAGATATGGGGTAGGGGATACGAGAAATTTGAGTGGAGAGAGAAAAATAATACAACGCTTATTTTATGGCTTAAGGGTAGGAGGTGACCATAAATAGATATTTGACTATAAAAAAAAATTAAAATGTAGCTATGAAATTTAAATTTTTAAAAGGATATTTATTTAAAATAAATAAGGTATCAGCCTTTGCTATTCACTTCAATTTGTATATCACACCATTGTATGGCTTTGGGCTTGGGCCACATCAGCCACATACATATGTATGGTAAACGGTTAAAGGTGACACTAGAACACAACAAACTTACATATATATAAAACAAAATATGTAACTGCAAAAAAATAAAAAAATAAAAAAAGAACTCTTAATTATAATATATAACTATAGCTTCGGAGAATCTTTATAGTTGGTTGGTTATAACTTTTAGCTTATTGGTGAGGGTTCGATTCTATGTCCCTTAAGGCCTCTCTCATCCCTTGCTTATATTGAATCGAGATTTTATTGGTCTTCTTTGACCCGCGAGTATGCCATAATGACTTTGTTTTACTGCTTGAGGTGGTGATATCATTACTGTTGGAAAACTAATTTCCTTCAATTACTGGGATATGTTGGAAGGTTGAAGCACCTAAATATGGTTGCACTATGGCGGAGGCCAGATCATTAACTCTAGGTTTAAGATAATCTTTCAATCTTCTGCTTTCTTCCTTTGGTTTCTCCTTAGGTAAATTAGCTTTTATTTTCATAAGATGAAATGTTTAGACCAAAGGAAATCAGCTTATGTAATAACAACATGCTAGTGTGATCTCACAAGTGGGTCTCGGGAGGATGAGGTGTATATGTGTATGCTGGAAGAAAAAACTAGAGGAGATAAGGCTAGCAGTAGTATTAGTTAAATTTTAGAGAAAACTCACGCATTGATCCTTCAATCTCTAGATTCTTCACCTCTAATCCAAATTTACTCAACTTATAGCAAAGTATAGGTTATCTAACTTTTTTCCTTTTAAAAAAAAAAATAAAAACCAGATAATCAATCACCTTACAATCCTAAAAGTATTATTATTTCTGATAACCCAAAAATCTCCAAGGCTAATGTTGTACAATTCAAAACTCGGTGGATAATGAATTCGAACCTCTACCTTTCTAGGATTCAAAACTATGACGTGCACTTAACCCCACATCATGTAAAATTGTGATACGTGCATAAGGCCATCTCCAACCTTGCCCCCATCCCTCGTAATGGGGGTAATTTTTGGGATAATTTAGCTCCAACCCTCCCCCATTTTTATCCCCAAAATGGGGGATGAATAGTGTTCCCTCAGATATGGAGGTACATTATTTATCTCCCCTATTAGTATTCATCACTTTATTATTATTATTTTATTTTTTAATTTTTAATTTTATCTCTTTATATATACCTAATTATGTTTATGTAATGTGTTTATAATATTAGTTTTACATCTTAACTTTGGTGTATAATTTTGATAAATTAATTTTCGTACATTTATTATTTTTATGTAAAATTGTAAGTTAATTTTATTATAAGTTATAAGTGTACAAAAAATATATAATTATTTCAAAAATGGTGCAAATATAAAATATTAGATGTTGCTAAAATTGAAAAGTGAAGATTGAAAATAAATTAAATAAGAATACATTAAAATTGGAAATACATGACAATTGAAAAGACATTAAATTAAAAATACATAAAAATTAAAACTACGATAAATAGCATAATAACTTAGTAGGGAGCTATGTCGTTTCCAGATACACCAAAATCATTATAGTATTGACTGAATGGGGCCGAGGATTGTTGTGGTTGTGACTGTGGATATTCTTGACTTCAACAATAGAAATGGCAGTAGATGAAAATCAACAGTTTCAAGAATTTTTAGCTCGACATAGAAGAATTAAGGACAAAGATGCTCATTTTGCACTTCGTAACGCATTAATAAATCATTTATGGGAGAATGACAGAGGTTGAAGTTGAATATTTATGTAGTATTTCGAATGAATTTTATCATTATGTAATATGTATTTAATTAATCTTGTATCGCAATGATTTTACTTTTATTTAAATTATTAGTTAATCTATAATAATTTCTTACAAATTATATTATTTAAAATTTTATGGAATTGTTTTAATGGAAATTACAAATTAATAAAAATAAAAGATGGAATTTGTTTAATGAAAATTAAAATAAAAGATAATAATATAATATAAAAAAGAGAGAAGAATAAAAAAAAGTTTGGAAAAAAAAAAATGGGGGAATGGTCCATTTTGGAGATCAAAAATGAGATAAAGGTTGGAGATGCCTCCCTTAACCCACACATCACACGAATGCACTTTACCACACCACCATTGGCCTGGGGCTAACAATCCTAAAAAACCTTTCCTCCTCCGCTCCTCGCAATTCATAGTTAGTGTAGTAAACCAATTCCAAAATAACTACTCTTTACGCTCACTCTTGAAATAAGAACCAATGACTAGAGAATTTAAGTCGTGAGATACATGCATGATCTCCAGAACGGTCATATTTTAAAATTAAAAATTTCTGCAAAAATATTTACAGAGTTATATATTTCATTCATATACACAGTGGCGGAGTCACATGCACCCAAAGAGTGTCAACCGACACCCTTTCGTTGGAAAATTACACTGTTTAGCTAGGTAATTTTTTTTAAAATATGTATATATACTATATAATGACACCCTTTGACTTCTTGGTGAGTTTGTTTTTTTATATTTTGATTCCCCTTAATGAAAATTCTGGCTCCGCCACTGCATATACACGATCATCAAAATCCAGATTCAGACAAATAAAATATTGAAATCAACAATCCGGGAATTAAATAGACTAAAAAAGAAAATGGACCTTAAATCGGAGGCTCTTTTTCTCAGTGATTATTTTGACCTAGTGTAGCTTGAAATTTGCTCTATCAGAATTGGCCTTTTATGGAAGAGCTGAACCTCCGTATCAAAGTTGGGGATTTTATTTCGTGTTTTTATGGACTTGAAGCGGAAGCAAAGGGTGTATTGGGGTGGACTCTAATTTGTAGGAATAAAAGATGAAGAGAGAAAAAGGAAATAAATAAATAAAAGGAAAACTCGGAAGCTGATTTAAAGAAATCAAAATCAAACTTTCATATATTATGAATTATGTATTAGTAAACTATAAGAAATCAATACGACTAGAGGTATATTAATCAACTCTATAAGAAAACATTTTATATAAAATCAAGTATTCACTTAGAAATAATGGAAGTTAGAAATAAATATAACCAAATTGCGAAAGTGCTATATCATTTAATTTAGCCTAAAAGTCCTAAGATTATGGAAAATATTCTTTTATATCTCTTTTATCTCAAAACGAACTAATATACAAGTTTAAAAAAAAAACTAATATACAAGTAGCAAAGTATTAAAGACTAATCTAACATATTGAAGTTTGGAAATAAAAATCTCAATCTAGAAGGAAAAAAATTTGGATTTATTTGATTGATAAATATAACTGGACGGCTCAAAAATTTTGATGTCTAAACCTGTCGAACTCCACAAAAATGTAAAAATACTCTGGTTTTTTTCGAAAATAAAATAAACAAAAAGGAGTCTAAAGTGCTTATATTTGGAGACAATTGTATTTGGATTTAATGTTATATTGGTCAAAATCTGAAAAATCTGACTACCTCAATCGGGGCGACCACGACCCATCTTTGCCATCTCACGAAAGAAGTCAACGAAGTCAGTTTCACTTCATTATCACGACATTCGACATAAACGACGAGGGTAAGCCCTCCCTACGACTGGTACGCTTCCACAACTCGGCCATGCCAAGTTGTGGCAAAAACAAGAAGGTTTTCGACTATAAATACGAAGGAAAAAGAACCGAAGAAGGGGATTGCACTCCAACAAGCCAAAGAGGATGAACAAAACTTTACCCCTTGAATAAAAAAGATCCTTCACCCATAGAGGGAGGGGGGGGGGGGGGNAGAGAAAAGGAACACAACGATTATAATTCTTTTATCCCTCTAAGGAGGGGGAAGGCTAGATTCTATCATGAATAAGACACTTTGATATTTTATCTGTCCATATGCCATTGTCGTTCTTTTGCCTTTCGATCCGGTATTAATTATGATTGACTACGATTTAACCCTTCATCTTTCTTGATTGATTTGCTTACAAAGAGTTTAATAATATCTTTTGAGTCAAAACTATTTGGCGCCGTCTGTGAGGATTTCCTAGTGAAAAACACCTAGTTTTTCCGGATCGAAGCCAAAGAAACGCGAAAAGAGCATCCAGCTCACACTGGGTTTGAAGGCAGCGCGTGGAAAAAAGAAAAATCGAACGGGTTAGCAAGGTCTAGAATTCCCTGCCCTACTAGTTCCGGATATTCCGAACAAGGCAAAAGGTACCGCAACCAAAACCGCCGGGCAGGTGCAGGGGCAGGGGCAGGGAGCATCCCATCCTCATTTCCCGTACTTCGCCAAACCGGGCACCGACACAGGGATACCTCAGCCGAAGAACCGAAAATCATCTGAGCACAGCCAAAACCCTCCCGGTCGATGGCATCTTCAAAATAAACAGCCTAAGTTATGCGAGAAACTGTAACACGTGTACCACGCAGGTCCGAGCGAAATATTATCATCTAGTTCCCACAGCGTTGAAACATCGACGCGAGCAACGCCTGCCAGACTGGGACTAAGGAAAAGGGCCTTCGCCATCAAAGATAGAGAAGTTTGACCTCTCTCGAACTCAAGATGGGCTGTTATTTCGTTAAGTTCGAAATAACACCATTAAGGCAAGGGCCTTCGCCATCAACGATCATAAGGTTCGACCTCGCTCGAACTCAAGACGGGCTATTATTTCAATAAGTTCGAAATAACGCCCTTAAGGCCAAGGGCCTTCGCCATCAAAGATAGAGAAGTTCGACCTCGCTCGAACTCAATACGGGCTGTTATTTCGGGAAGTTTGAAATAACGTCCTTAAGGCCAAGGGCCTTCGCCATCAAAGGTAGAGAGATTCGACCTCACTCGAACTCAAGATAGACTGTTATTTCGATGAGTTCGAAATAACACCGTTAAGGCCAATGGCCTTTGCCATCAACGATCATAAGGTTCGAGCTCGCTCGAACTCAAGACGGGCTATTATTTCAATAAGTTCGAAATAACGCCCTTAAGGCCAAGGGCCTTCGCCATCAAAGATAGAGAAGTTCGACCTCGCTCGAACTCAATACGGGCTGTTATTTCGGTAAGTTTGAAATAACGTCCTTAAGGCCAAGGGCCTTCGCCATCAAAGGTAGAGAGATTCGACCTCACTCGAACTCAAGATAGACTGTTATTTCGATGAGTTCGAAATAACACCGTTAAGGCCAATGGCCTTTGCCATCAACGATCATAAGGTTCGAGCTCGCTCGAACTCAAGACGGGCTATTATTTTGATAAGTTCGAAATAACACCCTTAAGGCCAAGGGCCTTCGCCATCAAAGATAGAGAAGTTCGACCTCGCTCAAACTCAAGACGGGCTGTTATTTCGATAAGTTTGAAATAGCGCCCTTAAGGCCAAAGGCCTTCGCCATCAAAGATAGAGAAGTTTGACCTCGCACGAACTCAATACTGGATGTTATTTCGATAAGTTCGAAATAGCGTCCTTAAGGCCAAGGTCCTTCGCCATCAAAGGTAGAGAGATTCGACCTCGCCTGAACTCAAGACGGGCTGTTATTCTGATAAGTTTGAAATAACGCCCTTAAGTCCAAGGGCCTTCGCCATCAAAGGTAGAGAGATTCGACCTCGAACTCAAGATGGGCTATTATTCTAATAAGTTCGAAATAACGCCCTTAAGGCCAAGGCCCTTCGCCATCAAAGATAGAGAAGTTCGACCTCGCTCGAACTCAAGACGAGTTGTTATTTCGATAAGTTCGAAATAACACTCTTAAGGCCAATGGCCTTCACCATCAACGATCATAAGGTTCGACCTCGCTCGAACTCAAGACGGGCTGTTATTTCGATAAGTTCGAAATAACGCCCTTAAGGCCAAGGGCCTTCGCCATCAAAGATAGAGAAGTTCGAACTCGCTCGAACTCAATACAGGCTGTTATTTCGATAATTTCGAAATGACGTCCTTAAGGCCAAGGGCCTTCACCATGAAAGGTAGAGAGATTCGACCTCGCTCGAACTCAAGATGGGCTGCTATTTCGATAAGCTCGAAATAACACCCTTAAGGCCAAGGGCCTTCACGATCAACGATCATAAGGTTCAACCTCGCTCGAACTCAAGATGGGCTGTTATTCCGATAAGTTTGAAATAACGCCCTTAAGGCCAAGGGCCTTCGCCATCAAAGATAGAGAAGTTCGACCTCGCACGAACTCAAGACGGGCTGTTATTTCGATAAGTTTGAAATAACACCCTTTAGGCCAAGGGCCTTCGCCATCAACGATCATAAGGTTCGACCTCGCTCGAACTCAAGACGGGCTGTTATTTCGATAAGTTCGAAATAACGCCCTTAAGGCCAAGGACCTTCGCCATCAAAGATAGAGAAGTTCGACCTTGCTCGAACTCAATACGGGCTGTTATTTTGATAAGTTCGAAATAACGTCCTTACGGCCAAGGGCCTTATCAAAGATAGAGAAGTTCGACCTCGCTCGAACTCAATACGGGAAGTTATTTTGATAAGTTCGAAATAACTACCTTAAGGCCAAGGGCCTTCGCCATCAAAGATAGAGGAGTTCGACCTCGCTCAAACTCAATACGGGCTATTATTTTGATAAGTTTGAAATAACGCCCTTAAGGCTAAGGGCCTTCATCAAAGATAGAGAAGTTCGACCTTGCTCGAACTTTATACGGGTTGTTATTTCGATAAGCTCGAAATAACACCCTTAAGGCTAAGGGCCTTCGACATCAACGATCATAAGGTTCGACCTCGCTCGAACTCAAGATGGTATGTTATTCCGATAAGTTCGAAATAACGCTCTTAAGGCCAAGGGCCTTCGCCATGAAAGGTATAGAGATTCGACCTCACTCGAACTCAAGATGGGGTGTTATTTCGATAAGCTCGAAATAACACCCTTAAGGCCAAGGGCCTTCACCATCAACTATCATAAGGTTCGACCTCGCTCAAACTCAAGATGGACTGTTATTTCGATAAGTTTGAAATAACGCCCTTAAGGCCAAGGGCCTTCGCCATCAAAGATAGAGAGATTCGACCTCGCTAGAACTCAAGATAGGTTTGTTATTCCGATAAGTTTGAAATATTGCCCTTAAGGCCAAGGGCCTTCGCCATCAAAGATAGAAAGGTTCGACCTCGCTCGAACTCAAGACGAGCTATTATCTCGATAAGTTCGAGATAACACCCCTAAGGCCAAAGGTCGAAAGGCTCGACCTCGTTCGAATTCGAACAAGCCATTATTTCGATAAGTTTGTAATAAAACCCACGAGGCCAGGAGCTTTCGTCACAAAAAGGGAAGAGCAGGACTGCGACTAGCCCGACAAGCCTCCGCCTTGTGGCGAGATCATAAATCACCAGAAAGAAAACTTAAACACAAGACAAGTAGCGAAAAAGAATTCTCTAATCATGAAGTCATATGTGCCAGTTGTCGCCGCTTACATCCGGCCCAAACCAGTCGGCCAATAAAAGAAAACTACAACAAGAAACAAGCAAACGCCAATCGACGAACGAAATAAAAAGAAAAAACAACGACAACAAAGTGCAATTCTTTTCACTCGGCGTCATCACCGCCATCTTCATCATCATCTCCGTAAGGCTCATCCTCACAACCGTCCGCACCTCCGTCAGCTTCGGGTGTCGCAACATCATACCCACAATTGGCACGAGCCTCGTGAGCCTTTGCTCGCGCTTCCTCGTAAGTAGCCTCGGTCACAGTGCCTTCCTCCCACAAGTTCTTGAATATATCCCCCTGGGCCTTAGCGTAAACCCAAAGCTCATGATCCTGGCAGGAAACGACAGCGCAGGACGGCCCAGCTTGAGCCCTCAGCCGCTAGTTTTCTGCCTCCAAGGTCGTGACTCGATCCGCCAGAACCAAAGCCTCCTGATCAATCGTGCTAATCCGCTCCTCGAGCCTCGCCTCCATCAAGGTCGCTGTAGCCCTCTCCGATTCTTGCTGGGACTAGAGCACGTGAATTGTATCCTCCAGGGCCGCCGCCTTTGCCAAAGCCTCAAACCAGACATTCTCAATACGCTCTAGACCAACAACCTTGCTCTCCATCGCAGTCAACTTTCCTTTCCACTCTGCGCTCATCTCCTCGACCCTAATCCGGCTCTGATCCATCTCCAATTGCATCGATCTCAACTTGCCCTACAGATACTCGCACCCAACAACAATCCCTCTACCCAATTCAAGCTCCTCGTCCTTGAGGCGGAGTTGCTCTTCGAGCTCGCTCTTACTACGGATCGTCTGCAGCAACTCTTGATCCCTTTTCTCCAATTCCTCGCCCAGAGCCCGGTTACGGGGGTCCGTCCTCAACCGTTTGTACAACATCGGTTGCGATAGCGACGATGCTTCTCCAGCAACTACGAGAAAATCCTCGACTGAATGTTGGCCCTACGGATGCTTTCCACCTCCACCAGATACATCTAAAAAAATGAGAAAGCAGTTAAACCAATATTCTTCCGTACAAAGGGAGAGGTCGATGTAAGAGCTGAATACGACATACCCTCAAACCCATGATGGCCACTTCGTTCCTCAATTTGGCATCAGTAAAATTCCGTAGGGACTCATTTTCAGCTTCCTAACACAGCAAGATAAGCTGTGTCACCAAGTTATCCCCATGTGTCAAGAGATTCACACTAGAAGGGATGTTAAGAACACGAGCCGATCCACTTGCATGAACCACCGAATGAGTGAGGCCCTCCTCGAACATCCTGAGATCATCAGGATCCAAATCAGACTCTGACTCATATTCGTCGACCATCACATTTTCCCCCTTTCTGCCGCCGAGGGGGAGAATACGAACCGCCGCAGATGAAGAAGGCGCACTCGAAGTCACGACAGCAGTACTAGGGGCCTGGTTATCTGCTTCAGAAGGACGTTGATCATCACCGGCAACGGGAACTCCGGGTTGGGTCATTCCGACAGCCGAATCTTCCGGACACTGACTGCCAGCGCCAACTTCAACAACTCGCTCCGTCTCTAAGGGAGACGCCGCAACAACACCTTCCCCTGGGCCCGTTGGGGGAGACTCATCCAAATTGATCACAGTCGGAGGTGCCATCTCGAATGCCACCCTTCGTCTTTTCGACGTCCCCTCCTCTTCCTCGGTCGATGGTGATCCATTCGCAGGACGGACAACATTGAATGTGGCTTCCTGAGAGACCGCCCTTGCCGGGTAGCCAGAACCGCAGATTCGACCGAAGCCGCCCTCGATGAAGGACGAGCAGCAGACACTGCATTAAGACGAGCAGACGTAGCCGGCCGACGAAAGGCTAGCTAAGGAGCCCTGACTCTCCGTACTCTCCCTGGCAACGACAAACGACGTTCAAGAGGTAAGACGAGAATGGAAAAAGATAGATAGAAAATAAGGGTGTTATCTCACCTGCAAGGGGCCTACGTCCAAATCTCTCATAAAAGGTCGACCAAGTGCGAACCCCCGCTGTGTGGGGAAGGACGGTCTCAACCCATTCTCGAATCCCCTCCAAAGGCAATGGGGGCAGCCTCTCGGCTGCGAAACAACGAAGCAGGTCAGTATATACAACACAAAAGACGAGAGGACAGAGAAAAATCAAGTACTCCACTAATCAGAGGCGCAGACTTAAGGGCAAAATTCCACACCACAGGAAATCCAATTGGATCTGCCACAAGGTGCTCGGTCCGCACATAGAAAAAAATTTCATAAAAGCGACGATCGGTTCTATCATCCATCTTTACCACTAGGCCTTTCGACCCCCGAGGACGCGCGTGGATCATCGACCCATAAATTAACTGGGGAGCGAACAGGTTAAGTACGTGGCCCAGAGTAACCTCGCGACCGGCTAGCTCTGCATACTTGATGAACATGAGGAACAGCTTGTACAAATAAGGAGAAATCTGGGCAGGGCATTCCTCATAATATCGACAGAAATCTACCACCAGCATAGGAAGCGAGAGTGTGTACCCTACGAGGAAGGGGTAGGCATAGAACATACAAAATCCGGGATGGTCAATTTGAACCCGGTCGTCTCTCCCCGCCGACACCATCTCGACAAAGTTAGGTATGCCCCATCGTTCCCTCAAATCCGCTATCCCAACCTCCCATATGAGGGGAGGGATATCCTCCGGCTCCGCCCTACCGTCAACACTGAAGTCAATCACATCTCTCCCCCGGCGGGGTGAAATTTCATCTACAGACGGAACCTCTTCGCCCTCCACCAACTCTACGTCTCCGGCAGCCGGAGAAGAGTTCTCAGTCGTCGGAGGAGCAACAGGAAGACTATCACGGGAAGAAGCACCGACCATTTTTAGCGATAAAGGGAAAAAGAACTCATTGGAAGCAGCGAAAAAATTAAGAATTACAACGAGCAAGAAAGAGCCTGAAGTCGAATTGACAAAAAAAAGAAGATATCCTGGAAATTCTCTCGAGATGAACAATAAAGTGTGAGAAGCTAATGGCAGGGTTTCATTATTTATAAGAGGCATAAATTCCCCGAGCGCGAAACCCAATAGTCGCCATTAAAATCCGATGGGACACGAAACGTTTCAGGTCCTGAGAAACGTGCGTCATAATGACTGCTTACACGAAGCAACGCTCCATTTACCAACCGGCGTTTCGGTTTCGAAACCATCGTAACGGTACACGAGTACTAAAAAAATATTCCCAAAAAATCAAAAAGTTCGCAACACGATCAAGGAACAGAATGGGGGTCAGATTCCCTTCGACTACGTTGCATACATGATCCGTCCGTCGGAGTCGACGAGGTACGACCCCGACGAACGGAGGGATTAACTATATTGATCAAAATCTGAACACCCCGGCCGGGGCGACCACGACCCCATCTTTGCCATCTCATGAAAGAAGTCAACGAAGTCAGTTTCACTCCATCATCACGACATTCGACATAAGCGACGAGGGTAAGCCCTCCCCACGACTGGTATGCTTCCACAACTCGGCCATACCAAGTTGTGACAAAAAAAAAAAGGTTTTCGACTATAAATACGAAGGAAAGAGAACCGAAGAAGGGGATTCTGCGCCACTTCCTCTCCAGCACTCCAACAAGCCAAAGAGGATGAACATAACTCTACCCTTGAATAAAAAAGATCCTTCACCCATAGAAAAGGGGGGAAGCTCTATCTTGCTCAAAAGAGGAAAGGAACACAACGATTGTAATCCTTTTACCTCTCTAAGGAAGGCTAGATTCTATCATGAATAAGGCACTTTGATATTTTATCTGTTCCATATGCCATTGTCGTTCTTTTGCCTTTCGATCCGGTATTAATTATGATTGACAACGATTTACCCCTTCATCTTTATTGAATGATTTGCTTACAAAAAGTTTAATATCTTTTGAGTCAAACAAATGTTTTTCTATAACAAAAAGGAAAAACCAGTATCGGCCTAAAAGAAAATTACACATATTGAACTCGTTACATTTCCATCATCTTATGAAATACAATTCAAAGCTTCCTCAATTGGTACCAAGTATTCTAACACTATTGTCTACACCAGTATGAAAAGCAAACCTTGTACACATATAAAAGTTACTACAAAGAAAAAAGTGATCCGATCAAAGGAACTGTATAAAATGGAGAAAAATCTCAGGCATTTACTTAATGAAACCAAAATCAACTAAAACGAGATTTCACATGGTGCATGGAATGTTCTTCCACGGCAAATAGCTTCCAGGTTTTCACCAGCATATGAACAAAGAGGAGAAACTTCTACACCTGAAAAATTACAAGTGCAATCTTCAGAAGACTGTGAGGAGTTACCATCCTTTTTAACATTCTTGCAAAGTTAAAAAGGAGTTACTTTTCACAAATTTACCAGTCCTGGCCTCCAGACTATCCAGACCTTACCAGGACAACAACTGTCTATGGTTAAACGTCATTTGACTTTGTATTTCCATGAGAAGTCCAAATATATGTAAAACTAAACCCCTTTTTATTTGAGGAACTGGATCTCTTAATCTTAAGGAACTAATGAAAGGCATATGGATACTGGAGCTTTATTCGTCATAATAATTTAACCTTTAAGATAAAGTTATATTTATCTACCATCTGTTATTAAACACTCTTTTCCACCATGCATTATGAACATCGCAAAAATATTTTCTCCCCCAAACATCAAATTACCTGTAGCATACAAGGGCACAGAATGTGTCAAGAAGCCTCCAGCTGCAACCACCCAACGGGTGTGGAGACGAAGAACAAGCAATCTAGCACTGTCAGGAGTGTCAAAGTTTGCTCCATTTGCATTTTTAACTGGAGCAAATTCTTCTTCACGAACAACCTATATAGACAAAACATTTCAGGTCCCGGCATTAAACAGATCTGCATAGACTGGAAGTATTGTAACAAGTATAGAACTACAATTACCTCAAATAGTGCGGTTGAAGGTGTGTAAGGAAAAGCATCAAATATGAATTGTTCCAGTTTGTATCCCATTGTATGACCATGAATTGATGGGATTTTCTTCTCAGCAAGATGATATCTGCAATAATATCATAACACTTTTTTAGACTCATATTCCCTAGCCAACTCCATCTATGATTGCAGAACTTAGCTGCTCCCAAGAGTCCAAATAAAGGAGGAGGTTGTGATAGGTTTAGTAAGAGAAAAGATAGTCAAAATATGTAAATAATTTGTAAGGTATGGTCAGGTTGCTCATGCAAAGGGTCTCTATCTGCAGGTGCAAAAAGTACCCCACGCCTGGCTTACGGCCTTTACGCTACTACTACAGCAATGTAAATAATTTATTGTTTCCAAAAATAACCATTAAAGTCATAACTTTGTATTTTTAACACAACCAAACAGAACCAATATGAAGGAAGAAAAGCATTACTCACATGCTATCTTTCTCAAGGCCATTTGCCACTTGATTAAGGAAATCTAAAGAAAACATATGTAAGCAGACCTGAAAAGTAAAATGCACAAGTAAATCAAAAAGGTATCCATGAGAGAAGAAACATGCAAACAAGCCAACTTTGCTATCTTCAGAAAGTCCATTAGATCCACCTTTCTTCTTTTTTCTCTCTTTGGTAACTGATCTTCATATATTTTTCAGAGATCAGAAGGATTGTGGGGTATATATTTTTTATCCCACAAAACAAAGGGAATATCTTCACAAATGAGAAAATGTAAGTTGTTATATACAGCATTGGATGGAAATATTGAAGCTTTTCGTTATTTCTTGAAATGCTGGTCTAAAAGCTTAGTTCCAGCAGAAATTGTTCATGCATAGAAAGCTGAATTTCTCCAACTAAGAGAACTCATTCACTCACTGAGTGAAAAGAAAGTGTATTATGAAATGTTTCCTTACAATTAAAGATAGAGGTACATTTTTCTCATCAGCTGCTCTTTAGAATGGTATATTATCAGAATAACAACGGCAGCAATAAAGATTGACATAGAAGAATTAGTGACAACTCTCTGTGACTCATAGAAACTCCACTTTTTTCCCACTGAAATCTACAAGGTGTATAATATAGTTGTCTGTTGAAAACAGCAACCTTAATTATTTGCAAGTGAAGCAAGAAGATACACAAAATTCAAGCTTCATCCTGTTAAAAATATTATAATGACATAAATTAACAGAGTGCTTTTGAAAAGACATGAGATAAAATGTTACTCCCTCCGTTCCAGTTTATGTGAACCTATTTCCTTTTTGGTCTGTTCCAAAAAGAATGACCCCTTTCTAAATTTGGATACAATTTAGTTTAAACTTATAATTCAACCCTTAATGAGAAGCTTTTGTAACCACACAAATACTCTAAACCCGTTTTTGACTTGTTTAGGACCTCAAATTCCAAAAGTCTTCATTTTTTCTTAAACTGCGTGCCCAGTCAAACAGGTTCACATAAATTGGAATGGAGGGAGTAGTAGAATTCCACTGAAATATTTGTAAAGGGAAGAATCAGAGAGATAGTTCTAAAGGAAAGAATGGTGAAGGCAGAAATAGAAAAACTTGTGGAATTTACATTGCTCCAACAAAAGCGAAGACGCCCTGTTTCCTGGTTTACTGCACTACACAGCGAAGGATCCAACTCACTATACTCAACCACAGCGAGTGGTCCACCTTTACCTCGACGGACAAACACACCAACCTTCTCTTGTGGATAGGCCTACAATCAGAGTGGATAAATATCAATATACGTATACACAATAACTTCTTTTAGAATAGTGTCCTACTCAAGAATTATATGATGAGAGTTCTAAATTGTGATACACTATAAGAGGGGTAAGCATCGCAGAAATGTAAAATCCAAACAACTTTCAAGCAACAATATCATGAAACCTCTGATTGGCATCCTGAGCAAATACGGGGTTGGAAATCAGATTCTACCCTCTCAAATTCTATAACTACTACCTACCCTCTCAAATTCTGTATTGAATGTAAAAAGAGTTGAATGTCTCTGGAAAAAAACAAAAAACAAAACTATTCACCTTCCGTACAACTTTTGCGGCAGCAGAGACACCTTTATCAATGAAATAACCCAAAAAGGTAGGATCTGCCACTCGAACCTGCTTCCACAAAACAATTATTAAGTATTTTTAACATAATAAATTGCTCGAAATTTCAGTTGAAGGGAAAATGATATTATAGAAGGAAGGATGAGAAAAACTCAAATTACCAAAGCATTGTCAACTCCATAGCAATCCACATACTTAATGCCTCTTGAGTTCATGTCTTCCAGTAATCTTGAATACTTCAATGCTGGACAATTTCAAACTTCAATTGGATCACTTCAATACAGTATGAAACTACAAGCAAATGACAGCTGTCCAATTGTACAAGTTCACAAGTAGTACTCTACCGCACTGAGAGATTACATCACCCTTAAAGTGAGATATAGCCCAAAGAGAGTAAGATCTAGCTCCTTATCAAAAAAAAAAAAAAAGAGTTAGGTATGGCTGTACCTGTATAAACTCCACCATTTCCATCTGGAGACTTTGCTACCTGCTTCAACAGAAAAGCTTTAATAACTATTAACACTTTAGAATATAGCCGCAAGAGGAGCAACAATATATATGTTTTTGATAAAACTAAGGTAATAAAACAAAAGAAAATACATATGGAAATACAGAAATATTACAAGTAGAAACTGTATTACTCCCACTATCAGCAACTGCAGGAAATATACAAAATTAAGAGATTGCTTAGTCAATAGGTCATTGCACTCTTTGCCTCTTTGCTCCCTCAAATTACCTCTCAGAGGGGGCTAGAGAGAGAGAGAGACAAAGAACCATCCACAGCCGAAATAACAGATTATTAATTCTGTTATAGAGATTCAAGGAAAATTATGTGTTTGTGAATTCAGTTACTGGCAGACCTTCTAATTTCCCCAACCAAGGGAATCAAACTCATAAGCTCTATTTGATTTCACAGACTTCTTTTACCAGGAATTTCAAACTATCCAGATCCCTTTGTACAATTCTGACACAAATCAGCAAGCGCAACAAAATCTCCTCAGTAAATCCAATCCTAAGGATGTCAAGTCATAATGCTACTGTAATTCATCGGTTACTAGTACAGAAGTTCATTGACTGGCAATCAAAAAAAATAAATGACAATGATATGTAACCATCTTTTAATAAGTAAAGATTGACAAATTCAATATAATGGAGGACAACAGAATAATGTATAGGTATAACAGATATTGTTGTTGTTGTTGACTGCTCAAGACAGATAGCAACCTTAGTCCATAAGGTTAAAAAGTAAGCAGAACATCTCTACTAATCCGGCAAAAAGAAGTAATGAAAACATCTCTAGTTGGACATGGAACTCTACAATAGTGTGATGATCCAAGAGGTCATCACTCGTTTTGAAAGTAAATTCTGTGTTCCGAGGCCTTAAAAACCTCTTTTTGTCTCACCTCGATTTGCATGCGCATTTCCGGAAATCTTTTATGTGAAATCTAAGTAAAATAAGGAAATTGGCCTTTTAAATTGATTAAAGTTGACTTTGGTCAACATTCTTCGTAAACGGACCCGGACATGTGATCGGACGGTTCCGTAAGGTCCATAGAAAAATATGGGACTTGGGCGTATGCCTAGAATTGAATTCTGAGGTCCCAAGCCCGAGAAATGAATTTTTGAAAGAAATTGTTTAACTGAAAATATAAGAGTTTATGGAAATTTAAAGATGTTTGAATTTGATGGTATCGGGACCGTATTTTGGTTCTAGAGCCCAGTACAGGTTTGTTATGGTATTTAAGTCGTATATGTGGAATTTGGTAAGAATCGGAGTTCGTTTGGTATAAAACGGACCTATAGATGTGAAAATAGAAATTTCAATGTTCTTGAGTGATTTCATGAATTTGTGGTTTAATTCATAGTTGTTGATATTATTTTGATGATTTGATCACACGAGCAAGTACGTATGATGTTTTTGGACTTGCGTGCATGTTTGGTTTGGAGCCCCGAGGGCTCGGGTGAGTTTTGGATAGACCACGGAGTGAAATTGGACTTAGTAGGAAAACTGCTGGTGTGTTGCAGGTCTACGGGTTTCGCAATTGTGAAGCCTGGCTCGCAGATGCGAGCTCGCATTTGCGAAGAATTATTGCCATTGCGAAAATGGGCTGGGCAGGGAGACCTTCGCATTTGCGAAGCTCAATGTCGCAAATGCGACCTCAGCAGTGATCGCAATTGCGAACGATGGTTCGCATTTGCGAAGTACGCAGGGCAGGCCTACCTTCGCACTTGCGAAACCTGGGCCGCATTTGCGAACCTGACATCACAAATGCAATAACTGCACCTGTGTAAATTATAACTTAGACGGATGTTTCTTCATTTTTCCAACTCTTTCAAACCCTAAGCTCTCTTGGGCGATTTTCCAAAGAAGGGTTCTTCTCCAAATAATTAGTAAGTCATTTCTAACTCATTTCTCTCAATCTAATCCATCTTTTTACATGATTTCATTTCAAAATCAAGAAATTGAGTGATTTTGGATAGAACTTAGGATTTTCAAATTTTGGGGATTTGGACCTCGATTTGAGGTCCGATTTAAAAAAAATTTATATATTTGAGTTCGTGGGGGAATGGGTGATCGGGTTTTGGTTCGAACCTCGGGTTTTGATCAAGCGGGTCCAGGGTCGATTTTTGACTTTTTGGGAAAAATTATTAGAAAACCTATTTTCATGCATTAGAATTGGTTTATTTAGAATTTATTGACATCGTTAAGTAAATTGTGACTAGATACAAGCGAATTGGAAGTGGAATCGAGGGGTAAAGCGTTAGTTGAGGCTTGATTGTGTTCGTGGCATTGAGGTAAGTGTTTGCTCTAACCTAAGCTTGAGGGAATAGGAGTTGTGGTCTTATTTGCTATATGTTAATTGTTGAGTACGACGTATAGGTGTGGTGACGGGTATCTATACGTTGATGTCAAGCATGCCCGTGAGTCTTATACTATGAATGTTGTGACTTCGTTATGTATTGTCCATACTTAATATGATGATTATTAATGTTGAACAAGACTTGTGGAAGTATTCTTGGTAATTGAACATTGTAGAGCATTGGCTCAAGCTGAGATTTGTGTTGTGAAGCGATTGTGGAAATGAGAAGAGGTTTATGATATTGTTTCCCTTGCCGGGATGTTATTGCTTATGATATTGTTTCCCTTACCAGGATATTTATTGTTATATGATTGTTCCCTTGCCGGGATTCTATTGTGATTTTATTGATTCCCTTGCCCGAATTGCTTGTGATTGTTGCTTGGGTAAGGAAGAGTGGAAAGCACGAAGGGTGATGCTGTGCGTGATATTGGTGAGTGAGTGTTAATGCACGAAGGGTGATGTCGTGCCGATATTGTGAATGTAAAAGCACGAAGGGTGATGCTGTGCCGAATCTATTAGTTCTCATGGAGAGAACGAGAGTAAAAGCACGAAGGGTGATGCCGTGCACTTGTTCTTGTTTTCCTTATTCTTGCTCATAATTGAATTATGGTGTTCTTTGTGCTTCTCTACTGGAATTCTGTTAGTACTTGATATCCCCGCAGCATGTTCCCTCACTCAAGTGCTAGTTTCTGTTATTATTATTTGCTATATATGATTTAACTGCACAGGTTTACTTGGTAGTCTTGTCCTAGCCTCGTCACTACTTCGCCGAGATTAGGCTCACACTTACCAGCACATGGGGTCGGTTGTGCTGATACTACACTCTGCACTGTGTGCAGATCCGGTGTTGGGGCATTTAGACCATAGAGAGGTTGCTACCTTCAGTCCAGCGGAGACCCGAGGTAGTCCTGCAGACGTCCGAAGGACTTGGCATCCCCTTATATCCTTTCCATTCTGTTTTTATTTATTTCAGAGACACACTAGTACTTTCTATTCAGACCACTGTTTGTATTATTCGTAGACGGTCCGTGACATTGTGACACCAATTCTGGGTAGAGTTGTATTCTAGATTTTGTACTAGTATTTTGTTATATTATCAGATTTCGTTTTCCGCATTTCTTTTATCATGTTATTCCGTTGTTTATCGCCTGTTATGTTGAATTGTTAAAAGGTTAGGGAAAAAGGGTAATACAATCTGTAACATTCGACTTGCCTAGCTTTCACGAGTAGGCGCCATCACGACTCCCGAGGGTGGGAAATCCGGATCGTGACAGATAGCGAGGTTAAACATGCAGGGTATATTTCACGTGTGCAAAGTTAATTCTGGAACAATTATAGTTTTCATCAATAGCAGTAAAAAGTCGGCATATGCTTGTAAAACGCTTTCACTAAATATTGCAGCTTGAAGATATGCTTGTAAAATGCTTTCACTAAACAATGCAGCTTGAAGATATGCTTGAGATTTGATGCCTGACTTCGTGAAAGCATGAGATAGAACTTTTTTTTGTTTAAAGAAAGAAGTGGCCTACCCTGTATGGGGTCTCCATAATAAATCTTCCATCCTTTGAAACACAAGGTATGGTCCCTTGTTGGAAGAAGGTGACCTGAATTAGAAAAGGATTTCTTTAATGCTAACAAGATTAAAAACCATAATACTCTCAGATTAATTAAGATAAAATGAGAGGGAAAAAAAAGAAATGAAGTCTTACTTGTTCTGCTTCAAGGCCAAAATACTTATGGCTTTCAAAGTATTTTCGTGTAGCTTCATCAGTGAACGGACTGGTCATGATGTACCACTGTATCGGAACAATGCCAGCACCTGAACACTAAGGATAACTTAGAGTATGTACGCATGAGCTAACATCCAAGGGCATCAAAGGAGAAGCTCACCCTCATTTGCAGTTATAGCTGCTAATCTTTGAATACACAAAATTCTCTCAGCTTGAAGTTGGAAAAGCGACTTCCCTGATGGAAGTCCAATATCTGATTGAAAAAAATAACACGAATAAGTAGAAGCTTTATTTTCCCCATTCTATTTCCAGCCATCCTTCCCTTTTACAGAGAAAAGGAGGAAGTTAGATGTCCATCTAACCAACCAAAAAGAAAGTAATGAAGTTTTATGTGAAAAAAGCGTTATATTATAAAAATAGATGAAGAACATCTTTGGCACTTTCTAAATCAACCTATTTTTATATTTTCTGCATGACTACCACAGAATTAACCAAGTGCCAACAACTGTGGGGACATATTGTTAACAGGAAATCATTATGAATAAGGTACTATAGCAAATGTTGTACATCTTGTAAGCTACATCATTGAGTGTAATTGAAGGAAACCACCACAAAAGATGTATCAAAAATTAGCAAATTTGGCAACTCATAAAGATGTTAAATGAATTAAAAATTACTCACTGAAACATCCTTTGGGATCTGAACTACCAAGTCGAGTTCCCTGCATCAAAAAGTCATATTCTCAAGGTTTAGACTAGAGAATCAGAACAGTCAAAAGACTCAGAACACCTAATCACCTATATTAGAACTTTGGAATAACAAAGTGAGCATCACAAGCCAAAAGTTTTAGAATAAATCATCCTATGTCATGCCATACCCATCAAAGATATAACAGGCTCCAATGGATATTGTCTTCACTATAATTTCTTTCAGAAACAAAAGGAAAAGTTCTTAATGCACACGAAAAGCTGTTCAAGTTAAACCAGTGACGGTATCTATAACTTCTCCTCAATCCTAATGCACAACATTTAAGATAAAGCGAAAAAATTAAACCAGGAAAAGAAAGCTCCAGTTATAAAATGAAAAAGGCATCTTGATTACAATGACACAATTATTGCTTGCCCTCAGAGAAGAAAAGGAAAAAGACGAAGGCTGAGTGTTTGAATAAACCAGATATTACTGAAAAAACTAAGAATAACTAATTATTGACAAGAACATGGTCAAGAAATTTCTTTACAACATTCAAAAATTAATCTTATATTTTAAGCTATATTTTTGAATATTTATCTTTAAATTTAAGATAATAAATTTTTTATTATTATTATTATGATATTTTTATGGATATAATTTTTTATTAATTTGAATGGATATAACTATTTTTTTAGTACAAGCACCAGGCGAGAAGACACCAATCAGGCCGTGAAAGAGCAAGCAAAAAGAGGCTATGTAGATATACTACAAAGATAAGATAAAATATTTAGGATCACTAAATATTTCTTATCACGAAATGGTAAGTTGAGTGAGATGGTTAAACCACCAGTAGATACATGCACAAGTTTTCAATATATATCAAAATGAGTAGATAGTAATAAATCAGAGCAAAGTTTACAATCTATATCAAATGAGACAGATAGTAATAAATCACATTGTAGTGTCTGTGGTGTCCCCGTTCTTATGAGAAGCTAAACCACATTAATACACTTTTTCTTACTTAAAGAATATGCTAATACACTTATTCTTACTTTATACATGAAATGATTATCAGGGATCCAGATCTCACTAGAGAAAACATCTTCTAAAGCAACTTGTTATAACCATTATCATAGCCTACTTATGTAGCCTCTGTTAAGTCAAGAATTCCATAATTGTTGCATAGATCCTCATGAGACAATATGATAACAAATGCATACCAAAGTAGTTAACAATCTAAGTCAGCCACCAAATTTATGACAACTTTACATTTCCAAACTGGATCGAGTAAAAATCATCAAACGGACTAGTATGCTTAAAAGCCAAGAATGTCCTAAAGTCTTAAGTAACATTTACCTGACCACCAGACAAAAGCAGCACGGCAAATTTGCCTTCTGCCATGGCCTTCATGCCCATCTTCCACCACTTCTCTCGCTCTTCCATTGTCCTCTCCTCTACAGTCGACACGCAACTCTCCGGCACTGGCTCTATTGCCGCTGCCGGGAGTCCTGAAACCCAACATTGAACAGAATGTTTCAGATATACTCATTAAGTTTTAAGGTAAACAATATTTACTTTTTTTCATCATTAGACAAAAAGAAGTGTTGTTGGCACCGACCTTGTGAATGAAATGAACACCGAATGATCCGATCAATCCTAGGGAGATCTATATTCTGCAATAAATTACTTCCATGTTAATAATTACCACTTGATCAGTAGTACCCAATGTTTTTAAAAAAGAAATGTAATTCACAATATCAACTGACAGATAATCCAACAATTGTAAAAACCATAACATTCAACCTAAACATTTCATGACCAAACTAATCAAACCAAAATTCTACTGAATAATCAAAGAAAAACATAAGTAATAGTTATCAGGTAATTCACATTGTAACAAAAACAAAGAAAACCTAATTCAAAGAAACAAATTATACTTCAAAAAATGAACTAAATAGGTTAGGAATAGGAGAAAGGGATCTAAAAGACCTCAATATCCTTGACGAGGAGATCTTTTTCATCAGGCGAAAGCTCATCCCAGAGAGAAAAAACGTCTTCTTGGCCATAATCTTTGAGCCTTTCAAGTAAGGCTTGTGGTGGAGCAGAAGCAGATACTGATACTACTGGGTTGCCACCACTCTCGATTGCTGCTTCCGTCATTCTTCTCTCTCTCTCTCTCTAGATCTCTGGGTTTCTCTCTCTAGATCTATATATATAATATACAGATCAAGGAGAAAGGAGTGTGTTAGGAGTGGGAGAATTTAGAGAGTGGTTTTATTTGGGTTGTTGTTTGTTCCCCCCTTTTCTGTGAGCTGTATTTGTGCTGACGGTTGGTGGTTATTTCATTCAGAGTGCGAAAGAGCAACAGTGACGAGCAAGGAAGACAAGAATCGAGTATGTATGGTGGATGTACAATGACCAATTTACCCTCTACAATCTAAATACTCATATTTCCGTTTCTTTTTCCCTCTTTATTTTTATATTTATTATTATTGGTTTTGCACTTTACATTTCCGGTTAAAATTCATGATTTCGGCATTGAATTTTCTAAGGAATCTCTTTAACAAGATATTCGTAAATTAAATAATTAAAGGAGTGTATTATTAGCAAAAGGAAACTTGGTCAACTTGTAATTATTTTTTATTAACACAAATAATTTAAAAATAATTATTACAGACAAATCAAAATAAAGCAACCATAATCTCGCAAATCACATATTAAACAATAAAGCATTATTTCAAATACCTATATCACCGTCAAACTTTCAACTATATTTGATGGTCTATACTCAATTGATGTTATTTAGAAACACAAGATACCTTAAACTGTTTCTCTCTAAACTTTCCAAAAAAATTTCTCTAATTCACTAAATAGAAATAAATTCTTACTTTAATTTTAAAAATTTCTGTTTGACCTTTCAATTTACAAAATTTTAAGAGTACTTTGTTATACCTTTTATCTAAAAAATTATGTAAAAAAAAATAGGCCTCCATCTCCAACCGACGCTCAATGAGAATCTTCTCGCACTGGCTTTATACATTTGGCTTTATACATTTGACTATTTGAGCTTTCAAAGAAAATAAAGAATAAATTAAATTTAAAGTATATCTCATCTAAATGAAGACCGCCAATTTAAGAACATATAATACGAACAAGATCTAATGTAATCATTTAGTACATGATAGGCTGGCTATTATTGGGAGGAATTAAAAAAGTTGCGACAACTTTCCATAATAATTTTTGGTAATTATTTCAACAATAAATAACAATAAAAGCCAAAAAGAGAAAAGAAATAATTATTGGTCACCAGCATTGGATCTATGTCGTGAATTTCTTGATCCATAGTCACGTGACACCGTGGGTACCCCATAAAGTATGTGCACGTGTTCATTGTTATTATATGAGGCTGGAAGATTTTCATCTACTTTTCAGCTCATTAAGTTAATTATGATTAGCATTTGACTTTTCAACTAAAAAAGCTTAGTGGAAATTACCTTTTTCTTTAATAGTCGACAGTGCCAAAATAAATGGAGTACATAGATTTTTTAGGAGAAAATAACATATCTCTTTATTTGAATTTTTCTCATGAAAAAATGTGATTGTATTTTATTAACGGGATCTTTTAAATAACAGTCTATATTCATTATTTACTTTTTTTAGCTTTATACATAATTTATATATTGATTATACATATATATAATACATAAATTATATACATATTATATCTTTACCGGCTATCCATTTGCGTTAATCCTTCTTTATTATTTTATATTTTGGTTCTTAAATACTATTTTTATATGGGAAAGTAAATTACTTTTGGCGATATATAAGAAATGACCCCAAAAGCAAAAACATCTGTTACTTTTTTATTGTTTTAAAACTCAGCTCCTGAAAAATTAAACATGGTAACAGCATCTCAAATATTTTGCACGGTCATTGAATGTTTACTTTTTAATCTTAATTTACAGATTAATTTGGAAAAAAATTACGGTCTAGACTAATAAAAGCCTAAGGATAAGAATGTCCATTTCTTTGCTCGACCACAATGGTATCTGCCAATTTTTATTAGTTTAAGTTGCTTCAGAAGTCCTCTTTTTAGGAGACTTGTCAAATATAATTAGTTGTTGACGAGAAAATTTATGCAACTAATAAAAACATTGATATTCCACCCTCTCTTATAGTACATAGGAGTGGAATTCAAGCCAAGTATAAAGTAAAACAAGCGGGATATATAATTCCAAAACATATTCCATTTTCTTTTTGATTAATAACTTATAAATTACGAAACTATTCCACTTATCTCGAAACTATTGCTCAATTTATTTTTCGTTGGTTTCAGTCTAGAACATGACTGCTTATTGCTAGGGGTATAAAAAAAAACTGATAAACCGCACTAAATCGATAATCCGAGTCAAATCGGAAAAAAAAAAGTCGAGGTGATTTGATTTGTTTTTGTTTGGTATTGGAAAATTAAATCCGACCATAATTGGTTTGATTTGGTTTTAACTAAAAAAAATCAAATCGAAACCAAACCAACCCGATAATATATTTATATAATTTTTAAAAATATTTTATACATATAAATATTTATTGTAATGTAATATATAAATATTTTTTTAATTTTTTTCATAGTTTTATATTTTAACGTATTATTTCAAGTTTAGACTTAACATTCTTGAATGATAAATAAATTTTATAGCCCATAAATGTAGTAACTCAAACAAAGTTCAAATCAATATTAATGCTAACAAAAGAAATTCAATTCAGTATTAGAAATGACAATACTGTTGGATAATTATTTTAGTTTTACATTAGTTTATAATGAAAATGCATAACTTAGTTTATATTTTTCTTTAGTGCTTAGTTATGTAATTAATATTAGTACTTATTAGCTATACTTATTTTAGCATGGCCTATATAGTTTTTTTAAAATTATGTTAAATTTTATTATGGCTTATTAATTAGCAATATTTGCTTTATGTAATTTTATTATTTTATCTTTATTATTGAATATTTTATTATAATGAACTTATCTCATATTATTATGTTAGTTTCTTATAAAATATATTATATAATTGTATTTTACTAGAACTTAAGAAATATTTGGAGCACAAGTTACATATTTTATGCTATGAATACTTTATCGAGAAAAAAAAATGAAACCCCGAAAAAACACGAAAAATTCGAAAAAATCTCGAGATTGAAAAATCTGACTTTGTTGGTTTAGTTTGGTTTATAAATTTAAAAATCCGATATCATTGATTTGGTTTGATAATTAAAAAATTCGAACCAACCTGACCCATGTAAACCCCTACTTATTGTTTTTTTTTTTTTGATCTTATGATGCACTTTTTATGTAGTTTTAAATACTTGGATTTCATGGGTGGTCATCCACCTTTGTGCTCATTACCCTAAACATTATTTAAAAAAAAATTACTTTACTTTACTTCACTTCACTTATTACAAATATAACTTTGATTGCTACTTGTGAAAAACTACCTTAAATGTGAGAAAAATTGACATAAATGATTATTATATTTGGGAGTGTATTTTGGCTATTTTTGGCTTATTGCTGGATTTGGTGTAACTTTTTGAGGTGCAGCCTCCACTATTTTAAAATTTATTTCTGGTGCCATATGCAATTTTTGATTTTGCAGCTTCTGAACTTGACAAGTCCATCTCATCAAATTATTTAGTCTAACTTGTAATTAGGTATAGGATAATTTTATTTATAATTAATTATATGGCTTGGAAATCTAAAATTCACATATCATGAAAGGGGTTAACTCATTTTCAAGGTGAACGCAGGATAATGACATCAAATTCAATTGTGATGATTGTTAAATTATTTTTATTCATTCAGTGGTTCGAGTTTCGGACAAATTGTCAGTCTTTCTTCATCATTTAAAGGATCAAATACTAACTATTTAAGTTAGTATGAAAGTGTGTGACCTACTTAGACCGTCTCCAAGGCTGCATCAAATTTTGCATCAAATCCAAATTTGGTGTAAAATTTGATATTTTTTTTGCTCCAATGAAACACCAATTCTTGCACCATTATAGTGCATAAATAGTGTTGCACCAAATTTGATGCAACACTGTTCATCACGTCAAATTTAATTTATTATTATTTTATTCATCTTTTTATTTTTTAAACTTTTAATTTATCATATATTGTATATATAATTAATTTTTATATTAAGATCTTTATAATTTTAAATTTATATCCTATTTTTTGATATATTAATTTGTATATATTATATTTATATAAATTATAAGTTAATTTTATTATTATAATTGTATAAAAATAAATATAATTATTATTTAAAAAAATACAAATATAAGATATCTAATGTTGCTAAAATTGAAAAGTGAAAATTAAATTTTAAAAAAGAAAATTAACAATACATAAAATAAAAATACATTATCAATGATTTCACTTTTATTTGGTTTATCCTTTAAAATAATTTTGTAATAAATAATTATATAAGTGATGAATGTGAATTATATATAATAAATATGAAAAAAAGAAAAAAGATAATATTTGTTTGAAGGAAATAAAAAATAAAATTTAAATAGAAGATAATAATATAATATATAAGAGAGAGAAGAAATATTATTTTTGGTGTAAAAAATGGCATAATGGTTGGAGTAAATTTGATACCAAATTACACTATTTTAGTGTGAAATTTGGTATTACAATTGGAGATGGTCTTATACTGCAAAAGTAGAATAGAAAATTAAATTATGTCATCATTGCTTTCGTACTTTTCAACTGGCTTCACACTCATAATCCGTTTTTAGCAGTAGCTCCATGCTTAAGGTGGTAGAGCACCTATGATCTTGAAATTTTTGGTCTGCCATAGAATTTGATGCAACTATATTGTTACTCTTGTTTATTTTTTATTTTTTTAGTTTTTATTGTATTTATTAAGCATAATTTGTTAAATATTCGATTAAAATCAAAAGGGCTAACTTTTAACAATATTAGAGGATCAAAACGCTAGCAAGTATCTAAGGGCCCATTTTTAACCTACTCCCAAACATAAGAATCATTTTTGTCGTTTCCTTTTACATTTCATGTGCATTTTTTACAAAAATCGATCAAAGTTATTTTAGTGATAAGTAGAGCAAAGAAAATTAATTTTTATATAACAAAAGAAAGAAAGTGATTTTTGCGCAAGTACAAGATTAGATTACCATTCATGAAATTTACTCAAAATTTTGACATACTCATTTATATGTTTACTCTGAACTCTGATAAATTGTCACGACCCAAAATCCCTCCGAAGGTGTCGTGATGACACATAGTCTCTATAACTAAGTAAGCAGAACATTAACAGGAATAACGATAATATTTGCTAACATCGAACAATTTCGAAATAGAAATCTCTGTACAATTAACAATCTCAAAACCGGTAGTACAAGTCATACGCCTTTCTAGGAGTAGTTATACATAATAACTGTTCTGGAACAAAAGAAAACAATGAAAATAAATACAATAGAAGGTGACTTTGGTGCCTGCGAATGCCCAGCAGGTGTACCTTGAAATCTACAGCCACACCAAGCATGAGTCTCAAAACCAACCCGATCCAAAGTACCTGGTTTTGCAGAAAAATATGATAAAAAATATAGTATGAGTACACCACGGTAGTACCCAGTAAGTATCAAGCTAACCTCGATAGTATAGTGCCGAGGCCAGGTCAAGACACTACCGAATATATAACCTGCAGGATATGATCTAAATCTAGCAAGAGAGGACTATCAGAGTAATACCAATAGCAGAAGGATATCAAATTGCAAATAGTAGTAACGATAAGAGGAAAACACGAATGACAACGAGAATTAACCAAGTAACTAAACAACAACATAGTTGGTGTCCGGATGAAGCATAAATGAGTTCAAGTAGGGAAAACGATGTTAACTCAATCAATTAAATTGTTTCTAATACAAAATTCCAACAATCCCAATCCTCATAATCTCATATCATAATCACAACTTCTAAATCTTTAACACACATGACACCTTGTGCCCGCATATTTCCATCTCACTTTGCACGGCAAAATTCACATGTTACTCAGTAGATAATATCTGTGTCACATGGTAATTAAGGTGTCCAACAGATTTTTATTTATATATCATAAAGTAATAGTACATTTTCTAGACCAAATAGGAAATCAGTAAGAAAGATGGTTTATTTTAGAATCATCTAAGTGAAAAAGAATAATATTTTCAAATAAAATACAATATCGAATAAACTATAGAATTTAACATAGGCTTTATTAAATTAAGACATAATAAAGATTCCCTTTTAAGTGAAATAAAAACCGCAGACAGGTTAAGCATAATAAGTTGAGAAATTAATTAAAGTAAAATATAACAACTATTAGAAATAGTAAATACTAAATATACAGCGAGTCTTAAACTAGAAGTCGCACAAAGTAGCTTGATATTAATTCTTTTATTTTAAATCACTATATTACTAACAACTAAGCAGGGCATGAGGTAATGACTCAACGTAGTAAATTCAATTTGAAAATCAATTCACCAAAATAATAGTATTAGGAAAAGAGTTCGGGAAATGACTGCAAGGCAATAAGACAATGACAACAACCCGATCCTCAGAACATAGTGAAAACCAGAAAAATATATATCACAGTCTAGTATGGTGGAATTGAAGCCAATACCGTAAAACATAGGATACTAAAATACAAGATATGTTGCGGCGTGCAACCTGATCCCGCCATATAATTTCAATATCATAAGTCACACTTATTCCACCATATCAATCCACCCTTATTTCACCTGTTGCAGCGTGCAACCCAATCCCACCGTACAATATCAGTATCATAACAATAAACATAATACATTGCGGAGCGCAACCCGATCCCACCATATTACATCAATATCATAATTCACCCTTATTTTACCATAACAATCCACCCTTATTTCACCTGTTGTGGCGTGCAACTCGATCCCACCGTACAATAACAATATCACAACATGAATATGCTTTCTTATTCCACCACCTCCCTTATTTCACCTGTTGCGGCATGCAACCCGATCTCTCATACAATAACTTAAATCAACAATAACAATTCAATAACTAAATTTACCAGAATCTCTACAATCAAGGATACGGGTACATGGCAACAAAGGAACCACGTGAAATCAAAGGAATACAATAACCTTTACAAAATGACAAGACATATAAGGCACGTGATAACTAAGCAAACAATCACAACAATTTGGACATGTAGCAGATATTCATATAGTCATAGAAGAACTCAACAATTAAGAGATAACAAGACAATAAGGAAGGCAATGAATTCAACCAAGGCATATAAGATCCAAATAACGAGTAAGAGGTAAATAAGTGCTAACAATATCATATAGAGCATGTAAGAGTAGTCTAAAAACGAGATACATATGTTATGACAATTTAATCAAAAAGCATGGAAAACGAATAGACTGTCTAAACCGGTCAATACCATATATAGGTTGTGTACCTGATGATAGGCTATAATTACGTATTTTAGTCGCTTATTACACTCTAATTTACTGCACTTCAATCGAGTTTGAGCTTTAATCTCTAGTGTTTTATACTAATAATGTATTTTATGCCTTATAGGAGTGATTCCGAGTTATGTAGATGTTATGGAATGAATTCAAGTAATTTGGAGCTTTGAAGTCTGAGAAAAAGGTCAAGGAATTAAGCCGCGATCATGTTCGGTGATCAACAGATGATAGTTAAGAACGATGAATCGAGTAGGCATATTGCGCACTGCCTAGTAAAATACACATAACTTTTCGCTCAGAACTCCATTTTGGCACCATAATATATGGTTGGAAACCTAACGCAAATGAATATAACTTTCATATTTTACGTTTTTCCAAGTTCCAAACATAACAGGGTGAAAAATATGCATCAAGTGCGCGGCCACGTACTAGCCGTGCAAATGGGGCAGAACACTGGTCAATATGCGCGGCCCATCCCCGGTTGATCCGCGGTCGTGCACGTCATGTCCGGAAAAAGTGTCCTTTTTCGTGTAGGAGAAGGTATAATTGTTTGGGTCCTACCCTACTTGGTATATATACATAAAAATACGGTATTTTGAGGACTTTTAATATAATTTAGACCTAAAGAGGCTAAGGAGATCGGGGATTCGACCTAAGGAGGCAAGAACATACTAGGAGCAAGGCAGAGATTCTTGTATAAGTTTTTCACTTCCTTCTTCTTATTTTCATTATTGGTTATTGTAACGATCCGGCCAGTCATTTTTGGAATTTATGCCCCGATCCCCTATTAACAACTTCTCTCGAGTCTAATTCTGCTATTTTGATTTGCTAGGATGTTCGGTTTTAAGTTTCAGAGAGTTTTAGGACACTTAGTTCCTAAATGAGAACTTAAGTGTTGGAAAATTGACCATAGTCGAAAAAGTGTGAAGACGGCCTCAGAATGGAAATCTGATGGTTTCGTTAGCTCCGTTGGGTGATTTTAGGGTTGTGAGCGTGTTCGGATAATATTTTGAAACTCCGTAGCTAATTTAGGCTCGAAATGCCGAAGTTTGAATTTTTGAAGTTTTCGGTCCTATAGTGAGATTTTGATCCGACGGTCGGAATGGAATTCTGAAAGTTGCAGTAGTTCATGTCATTTGGGATGTGTGTGTAAAATTTCAGGTCATTCGGACGTGATTTCGTTAGGTTTTTATCGAAATTGTATTTTGAGGAAAATTGGAGTTCTTAGGCTTAAAACCTTAATTTATTCGAGTTTCTGATGTTGTTTCAGGCGGTTTAGGGATTTGATGCAAGTTTGAATGAGGTATTAGGTGTTATTAGTGTTTTTGGTTGAGTTACCGGGGGACTCGGGATGATTTCGGATGGTTGACTGGAAGGTTGAAGAAGTGTTGCAGCAGCTGTAGTATTGTTGCTTCTGATATTTTCACATATGTGGCTTAGGAACCACATATGCAGTGCCGTAGAAGCGGCTAAAGGGCCGCAGAAGCGGCTTTGGGTCATTCCTTCATAAAACCTCAGATACGGTGTGAGGACCATAGGAGCAGTTAGATGTACGCAGGTGAGGAAGCTAGTCACTTAAGGGAAAGTCGCAGATGCAACACTTGTTCCGCAGAAGTGGGACCGCAGATGCGGTCCAGGGCTGCAAATGCAAAGTAGCTGGGCAGAACATATTAATAGTTGCCTTTGTGAAAATTGGCTATTCTTCCACCATTTTCATCCGGGTTTGAAGCTTTTAAGAGAGAATTTTGAGGAAATCAAAGGGAAATCACTTAGAGGTAATGTCCTTGACTTCATAACTCGTTTTTATGTGATTAAATACCTAATTGACGGTGAGAAATTTGGGGGGAAAAGGGTAACTAGGGCTCGAGTTTAAGAGACCTTTAATTGGGGATTTGAAGGGTCATTTGGACCCGATTTTAGTGTTCTTATTATGAATAAACTCGTGGGAGTATGAGGTTTCTGAAAATATAAATTCCACTCGATTCTGAGATGTTGGCCTGAGGGGTGTTTTGATCATTTTACATAATTTTGCATATTAGCTTAGAATTTATTGTTGAATCGGCTTCTTGAAGTATTATTTACATTATGAAATGGAATTGAATAGATTTGGGCCATTTGGGGTCGGATACTCATGGGAAGAACGTGGTTTCTAGTTGATTTTGAGCCGGTTCGAGGTAAGTGACTTGTCTAACCTTGTGTGGGGGACCTTCCCCATAGGATATGATGGTTGATAATTAAAATGCCTTGTATGTGAGGTGATGAGCGCTTATTTGAGTTAATTGTTGAAAAACTAGATTTTTATTTTTAGTATTTAAGCTGAGTTCCTTTCCCTCCTATTTATTCTACTTGAGAATTTAGCCTGTTGTTAGTTTAGAAAAGTATGTTTAATTGACTTAATTGCCTCTTTGCTTAAATTGCCTTAATTGCATTACGTGAAGCATGTTAGACTAGAATTAACTGTTTACTTGATATGCATTTAGCATTTAATTGAGTATCCTCGTATTGCTTCTGTGTGTTTAATTTGGGACTACGACACGGCATCCCGGAAGATCCCCTGTACGTATTTATGATTTGGACTGAGGTGCGGGATACCAAGAGATCCCTGGCACATATATTGAGGATACCAAGAGATCCCCATCATACATTGAGGATACTAATAGATCCCTGGCACGTATATTGAGGATACCAAGAGATCCTCGGGATACCAAGAGATCCCTATCATACATTGAGGATACTAAGAGATCCCTGGCATATATTGAGGATACCAAGAGCTCCCTAGTTTGTATATATTGAGGATACCAAGAGATCCCCGATATATATATTGAGGATACCAAGAGATCCTTGGGAGACCAAGAGATCCCTAGTGTGTATATATTGAGGATGCCAAGAGATCATCGGGATACCAAGAGATCCCTGATTATTATCCCTATTGTTAGTGGTGTTACCTGGTAATTTGTCTTTATATTCTGTTTCCATTATTGTACTTTATAATCATGTATAGATTCTTATTGTAGAATCTCAATTATATTGTTTATCTTAGCCTGTCGCTATTATTATTATTTACCTTAGTAGGGACCTGACCTTTCTCGTCACTACCCGACCGAGGTTAGGCTTGGCACATACTGAGTATCGTTGTGGTGTAGTCATGCCTCTTCTGCACATGTTTTTCATGTGCAGATCCATGTACTTCTTCTCAGGGTTATCATCCTTGAGGGAGGCGACTACTTAGAGACTTCGAGGTATATCTGCTGCGTCCGCAGACCGAGGAGTCCCTTTCCATTCCTGCTTTTAGTATTTTAGCCCTTATATGTACTTTCTCTTCTTATTAGACAAAAATTTCGGAGTTAGAGCTATGTAGTATTTCTCTGTCTTAGCTTGATTTGATATTGGTTTTGAGACTTATATATATATGGTATATGCCGAGTAGCATATTTAACACTATTATTACTTTATTTATATTGTTAAATCATTTTATTTTCCGCAAGTTTGGTTAGTTTCCGCAATTTAGGCTTACCTAGTCGTAGAGACTGGGTGCCGTCACGATGGCTCACGGAGGGCGAACCGGGGTCGTGACAAGTTGGTATCAGAGCTCTAGGCTCATAGGAGTCATGGATCACAAGTCAGTTTATTAGAGTCTCGCTGATCGGTACGGAGACGTCTGTACTTATCTACGAGAGGCTATGTAACTGTTAGGAAAAAATTCCACTTCTTGATTTCCTCATCATGTGACTTGATTCTTTAAGGCTTATGCCCTTGTTTTCTTCCTACTCAATCTTACGTGACATGAACCACTTGTTATGAATTGAGAATTAAAGAATTGTAATGATACTACAGGTGTGGTGCGGGATGCTTCTCCCGGTATAGTAGGGTGAGCTATTGTCATCGCCTTGCGGAAGGATTTTTCTATCATTTTAGCTCGATAGTTGTGCTTCTAAGAATTGGGAGGATATGCACAAGTTGCTATGATGCTCACAATTTGTTATCGCAAAGTATTGACTTGATGGTAGGATACTTGCCTATGTGTTGGGGCGGTGAATGAGTTTAAAGGAAATCTACTCAGTGCACGATTCAGAAATATGGTATTTCACTTTCGGTAGAGGAAAGGAAATTGGCCTATGAGTGTCCAGATTTGGGGTGATGGAGTAACGAGACTTGGTAATTTCAAGCGAGGTAGAATTTTTATTTGCGATGTAGTGTCGTCATCCTCGATTGTATGTGTTAAGTTTGCCGGTGTTATGGTCTTCTGTAATTCATCCTTGGGGTAGGATATTGTGGAATAATATTTGAGAAATGACAGTTGGATATCGCGTGGTGTGGTGGTTCAGGATTGAATTGATGTTTCTAATGTCGACGGCTCGAGAAAGATGATCTCCGAAAAAGGTTTAAAGTTAGTAGCGTTTTGTGGGTTCAAGTGCTATGAAGATAGAATTTATTAAGGCAACAACTGAGCAACAAGGATGAGGAAAGACATGTGGGGAGTGTCAGGCAGTGGTTAAAATTTCTAGAAGGCTAGATATAAGAAGCAAAGGTCGAGTGGCCGATTAGAGGGGTGAGTTCTGCCAAAGTGGGAGAGTGGCATATTTGCATATGGGCTTTGTGCTAGGATGACTGCGCACCTTAAGGAGAGTTTGGAACGACTTGGGAATTTTAATGATTGATGATTGGGGTCTACGAATTTAATTTGAAGTATGGACTATTATGCGGCAAGAGAATTGATATAATGGGAAGGAGCTACTTAGAATGAAGAAGGATACAACGTAACTTTGATATGGAAGGATGTTGTCGCACATTTAATTGATGTCCACAAGGGGTGAATGGACTTGTGCAGCTAAAGAGTGAGCTTGGATTTGGGATTTATGCCTTGTATAGAGGCGGGTTTAAAGGAAAGTGATTCTGCCGGGTGCTTCATCGATAGGGTATTCATATGCTAGAAGATTTATGGAGTTGATCATATTGGGGCCAAGTCAGAGCGGGTTGCTCCCAACAATGGTCCTAGTGGATTCAAAAGGGCAGGGCGTGGTGCCTAATGATTTCGAACCTATAGGTACGATTAGGAATCAAGCTTTGTAGCAACTTATGAGAAGAGGCACAAAATGTTCTATGATGTTTTCTCGCAGTGTAACATTTGGGAGGTGTAAAATGGTTCATGGGATTGAGACAGCATGGTCTCGTGATTCAAGGTCACTCGGGATGAGCGCGGATGGAGTGTGTTATATGTTGAATGGAGTTATTATTTCTAAGGCAATCAAGGATAAATTGGAAGAAGATATATTGGTTAGCCATAGTTGAATTGGCGTATTGGTGGTAGTAATCAGTTCTTTCAGCAAATTATGCAGGTGATTTGTGATGGCACGTGTGAGGTTTATCAACTGCCGTAATTGATGTTATTTAGAAATATTCCATTGTTATGGCCTGTCAAGTATAGGCGGATCCCGGAAGGGCTGTGGTGGCTTAGACCACTAATTAGAGATTTGCATATTCTACGGTTATGAGAATTCACCTGAGTGTTGCTATAGTTCTCCTGAAGTGAGTTAAGTAAAAAGTTTTATATGACGTAGTGTTAATCTATTAGTGGTTATGGAGTTATGATGAAAAATCGTGTTCTATCGTATATTGGCATGTTGGTGCAGTGTGTGGCATGGAGTTTGGAGTGAAGATTAGGGTTGCAGTTCGGTATTGACAAGGATGCTGCGAGCTCGGATGAGCAGTAAAGGAGTTTCGATGTTTAAGGTAAGTGGGTATCGTCTTCAGCATCACCTGAGATCGGTGTTTTGTGAAAAAGGCCTTGCATCCTAGTTATGGATTCTTGAATGCTTTTCAGCATTAGTAAGGTTGGTGGTATGGATACGCATATGTGTTGTTTGTTATGGAAGGTCGTGGGAGCGTGCCCCATAGGAAGAATGTATAAGTGTGGCATATAGTCACTTGATTGATTGAAGATTTAAACCAAGTATGAAGACGGTGGTGATATCATTAATTTGAGAATTTGTGCTTGGAGGGCACTCGACTTATTGGGTCATGGACCATGGGGGATTGCCCTGTTTATGATGGTAGTCTCGTGTGTTATGAGAAAAAGGAGTTATTATGGACCTTCGATAGGTTATTAGTCTAGTTTAGTGTGATCAGAATTAGCTTGAGGTCTATGGGTGGATCTAAATGTGAATATGGGCTCTACATCAGGACAGATGTGTTCATTTCAGCAATGTGCTCCTTGGGACAAGTAGTCAGGGTACTATTTCATCGTCAGCTATTTCTTGAAATAATATATTGCGCTGTATGAGTTGTGAGACAGCTTGATGAATTTCTTATGTGTTGAGGTTCCACTTAGAGATGATGTTATATGAGTAGGATGGCTTTCGAGATTCAGATTGTATATCGCACTTCAGTTGTGTGAGTTTTTGTATCCCATGGCACTATATGTCTCCCTAGGGATGGTATTTGCACTTAGCGTGCTTGTGACCGTTATCCGGAATCTTGTTATAATGAGCAGTTTAGCTCGATGTATATCTCCTTATGTGAATTCTATGTATGGATCGGGTGGCACGCCGCCATCGGTATGTTATTTGGATCGGATTGCACGCCGCAACAGTGTGATGTTGAGTACAATTTTCTATATGCTATCTTTTTATGCCTTGCTTCCTATTTTCTAAGGAAAGTTCATATTAGTGCATGAGTTGAGTAGTTCCTTCTAGAGTTTGTTTTCTTTTTGTCACGTTCGAGTTCATAGCCCATTGGCACATTATGGCATCATATGAGACTTTTGATCATGTTCAGGTTGGCTTATTGCCTGAGCAGTTCGTACTGGGTGAGACAAGATCATTGGATTTAAGATTAGTGCAATCTGATTATATGAAGTATATTAAGGAGCTAAGACCATTATTTGGTTCTGAATGAGGTGATGGTTCTTATCAGGAGTATCGACCCAGTGATTTGTTGATTTGGCAGTTAGATATGAATTTCCACACACCTCTTCCGTCTTGGCGATATTGTAAAATTTAGAGCAAGACCTATATAGGTTATGAGGTGCAATGGGAACATCAGATTCGTCAAATTTTGACTAATTTGATAGGAGAATGTTATTGTGTTCCTGTGAGTAAAGTGGTGCACGGTGTGAATTCAGCTAAGGTATGCAGTCATGTTTTGGTGCCACGAGTAGTTATTGACACGGTGAGCGTATGTTAGAACAGGCCCGACAGAGAATTCTAAATGTAGGAATTGGGCTCTAAGGCTTATTTGCTTAAGTGAAAAAGGGATATCTTCAGATTGATCGAGCTAGGGTACCTAGCTGAGTTATGGTAGCACGGGTAGGTGCTCAAGGTGTTAAACAGTGATTTCGGACAACCCCAACATAGTTCTTAGCACGTTCGAGGACGAACATATGTTTAAGTGGGAGAGGATGTAACGAACCGACCGGTCGTTTTGTGCTCTAGCACGCCGCTCAGCAGTTTGGGGCCATGAGCAGCTTCACTTCCGGTAGGTCTCTATGCTCGTTCGAGGACGAACGAATGTTTAAGTGTGGGAGGATGTAACAGTCCGACTGGTTATTTTTGAAATGTACGCCCCTATCCCCTATTAACTGCTTCCCCCGAGTATAATTCTGCTATTTTGATTTGCCAGGATGTTCGGTTTTAAGTTTCGAAGAGTTTTGGGACACTTAGTCCCTAAATGAGAGCTTAAGTGTTAGAAAATTGACCATAGTCGGAATAGTGTGAACACAACCTCGAAATGGAAATCTGATGGTTCCGTTGGGTGATTTTGGGGTTGGAAGCGTGTTCGAATTGTGCTTTGAAATTCCATAGCTAATTTAGGCTTGAAATGCTGAAGTTTGAAGTTTCCGGTTCGATAGAGAGATTTTGATCCGAGGGTAAGAATGGAATTCAGGAAGTTGCAGTAGTTTCGTCATGTCATTTGGGATGTGTGTATAAAATTTTAGGTCATTCGGACGTGGTGTGGTTAGTTTTTTTATCAAAATTGTATTTTGAGATAAACTGGAGTTCTTAGGCTTAAATCCTTGATTTATTCGAGTTTCTGATGTTTTTTTAGGTGGTTTAAGGATTTGGTGCAAGTTTGAATGAGGTATTAGGTGTTATTGGTGCTTTTGGTTGAGGTCCCGGGGGCCTTGGGATGATTTCGGATGGTTGACAGGAAGGTTGAAGAAGTGTTGCAGTAGCTGTAGTATTGCTGCTTCTGGTATTTTCACATCTGCGGCTTGGGCACCGCAGATGTGGCATTGTAGAAGTGGCTAAAGGGCCGCAGAAGCGGCTTTGGGTCATTCCTTCAGAAAATCACAGATGCGGTGTAAGGCCCGCAGGAGCAGAACCGCAGGAGCGGTTAGATGTCCGCAGATGCGGAAGCTGGTCATTTAAGGGAAAGTCGTAAATGCAAAACTTGTTCTGCTGAAGCGGGACCGCAGATGTAGTCCCAGGGCTGCAAATGCGGGAGTAGCTGGGCAGCACATATTAATAGTTGCCTTTGCAAAAATTGGCTATTTTTCTACCATTTTCATTCGGGTTTGAAGCTTTTGAGAGAGATTTTTGAGGAAATCAAATAAAAATCACTTGGAGGTAATGTCCTTGACTTCATAACTTGTTTTTATGTGATTAAAAACCTAATTAATGGTGAGAAATTTGGGGAAAAAGGGGTAACTAGGGCTTGAGTTTAAGAGACCTTTAATTGGGGATTTAAGGGGCCATTTGGACCCAAATTTCAGTGTTCTTATTATGAATAGACTCATGGGAGTACGAGGTTTCTGAAAATATAAATTCCACCCGATTCCAAGATATTGGCCTAAGGGGCGTTTTGGTTAATTTACATAATTTTATGTATTAGCTTAGAATTTAATTGTTGAATCAGCTTCTTGAAGTATTATTTACATTATGAAATGGAATTGAATAGATTTAGGCCATTTGGAGTCTGATACTCGTGGCAAGAACGTGGTTTCTAGTTGATTTTGAGCCAGTATGAGGTAAGTGGCTTGTCTAACCTTGTGTGGGGGACCTTCTCCTTAGGATATGATGGTTGATAATTGAAATGCCTTGTACGTGAGGTGACGAGCGCGTATTGAGCCTATGTGTGACGACCCGACCAGTCTTCTCATGAGTTACCGCTCTGTTTCCCCATTTCTGCTTCTTTACGCTTCGTTATCCATGTTTTATGTGGTCGAGTTGATTGTTTTGCGGTTGGTGTAGTATTGGTAAGAAATGAGACACTTAGTCTCTTTTAAGAAGGCTTAAGTTAGAAAAGTCAATCGGACGTTGACTTAAGATTTAGAGGGCTCGGATGTGAGTTTCGATGGTTCGGTTAGCTTCGGGAGGTGATTTGTGACTTAGGAGTGTGATCGGAAGTGGTTTTGGAGGTCCAGTGTAGAATTAGACTTGAATTGGTGAAGTTAGTATTTTGGTGATTTTCGGTTGGTAGGTGAGAATTTGATCCGAGGGTCGGAATGAAATTCTGAGAGTTGTTGTAGCTTCGTTATGTGATTTAGGATGTGTGTGTAAATTTAGGTCATTCGAAGGTGGTTGGGTTGGGTTTTTGAACAAAAGCGTGTTTCAAAGGCTTGAATTCGATGTGAATTGATGGTTTTAGTGTTATTTGAGGTGTTTTGATGATTGGAACAAGTTTGAATGAGGTTTTAGGATGCGTTGGTGCTTTTGGGTGAGGTTCTGAGGGCCTCGGGTGAGTTTCGGATGGTCAATCGGACCAATTTCTATGTTGAGAAGTTGCAGATTTTGAGCAGCAGTTGTAGAGGATTTTAAGCCTTCGCGATCGCGTGAATTCCCTCGCGATCGCATAGGAGAAAATGTGAGAGCTGGTAATTTGTTCTTCACATTTGCATCTGTGTGTCAGCGTCTGTGGAAGGCCATCTGGTTGTGCATCACGATCACGTAAGGCCTTTCTCGTTCGCGTATAAGGAATTTGTGGGTCAGGGTCTTTACCCTTCGCGTTCGCATCTCTAGTCCTGCGTTCGCGTAGATTGAAGAAGCGAAGCATCGCATTCGCATCAGTTGAGTTGTGTTCGCATAGCACATTTTTGAAGCCTTGGAATTCTGCCCTTTGCGATCGTGAGGCTTGGGCCGCGGTCGCGATGAACGAATTACATGAGACTGGCAGTGAGTTTATAAACATTTTATCCGCGATTCTTAGCCATTTTTTCACCATTGCTGGTTATTTTGAGAGATCTTTGAGAGAAATTGAAGAGGGATTCGAGGAGGATTGATTGGAGGTAAGTTCTATGAACCAAAAACATGATTATATTGAGAAATTAACCTAGAAATTCATGGAAATTTAACTAAAAATGGAAGAACTAGGGCTTGAGATTTTGAGATTTGAAGGGCCATTTGAGGTCGGATCTGAGAACTTTTGATATGTATGGACTCGTGAAAGGATAAGGAACCCGTTGATGTGAAAATTTCTAAGTTTTAGGAAGTGAGCTCGGGGCTCGGGTTTTGCTAATTTCGGGATTTTTTATAGTTTTCGATTGTTTTCACTTGGGTTTTATTCCCTTAGCATATTGTGACGTATTCGCTCTGGTTTTGGTCAGATTCGACGCGCGAGGAGGCCGATTTGAGAGGCAAGGGCATAGCAAGCTAGATCTTTTGCCGGTTCGAGATGAGTAATGATTGTAAATGATGTCCTGAGGGTTTGAAACCCCAGATTTGCACAACGTAGTGCTATATTGAGGTGAGACGCACGCTGTATGATGCGCGTCGGGTCTATTACTACTGGGTATTGTGACCCGATCCATCCGATTTATGATTTTTCAGCATTTTTGACTAAGACTTATTTATTATCATTGTGATTTGGGCTAGCTCCCATATTTGGGGCCTTGTGCCGACCTGTAGAACCCTTAGGGGGATTTTTACTGATTTTTCTTCACTCTATTTGTTAAAAATCATTCTCAGTCATGTTTCTATCTGTTTTAAATGATTTGAATCGGTTTTATCATTCTAATTCTAAATGAAAGAAATATATAGGCTGTGAACCCTACCTTTTATTATTGTACCCGAGAGGCTGTGAGTATAGTGACCGAGAGGGGTTGAGAACCCAATAGTGAGGATGTTATATATGTTATGGATCGGGCTGCACGCGTAGTAAATATTTATATGGATCGAGCTGTACGCTGCAACAAAAGCTTATATGGATCGGACTGCACGCCGCATCAAATGTATATATGGATCGGGCTGCACGCCGCATCAAATGCAGCAATATAGTGCTTGGGCTGTAGGAGCCCCTCCGGTGTCTGCACACCCCCAGTAAGTGCCGTCGACTATTTATATGGATCGGCTGTGCGCCACAACGATGTATGGATCGGGCTGCACGCCGCAGTGGTTATTATGATTTCGATTATTGTGAGAGATATATGGATTGAGTGCTGAGAATGAGTATTTATAAATGGATACTGTGCTCGAGGAGCAGATTTATACTTGTTAACTACATGATAAGCTACCTGCTTTACTTGATCTAAAGAGATTTCACTTGACCTCTTCTCTATTTTACCGCTTTAAGTTATTTTTACTGCTTTGATATAGAACTGCTTAGTGCCTTTACGTGTTTTCATACTGTCAGCCATTATTTATGATTATTACTCACTGAGTCGGAGTACTCACATTACTCCCTACACCTTGTGTTCAGATCCAGGTGTTCCCGAGGCATAGTGAGAGCTTTCCTGTTGTTCATCATTTACCGGAGTCATCGAGGTAGCTGCATAGCATCCGCAGATCCGATTTCTCCTTCTATCCTCTATTTTTTAGCATTTTGAGACTATTTTCTATATTAGGCGGTTTAAAAACTTGTAATATAGACTCTTGACTTGTGACACCGGATCAGTGGGCTATGTAGTGACATTTTTATGACTTTCGCACATCTAATCTACTGCTTTCAGACTTCTGTTTATACTGAATTGGTATTTTAATCATGTTAATTGGTAATGAGTTCTATATGAAGTAGTTGTGATTGATATTTTGTTGGGTTTGCCTAGCAATATGTTGGGCGCCATCACGATCGGGGGTTGGGGTCGTGACACTAAGTGTCACAACCAAAGTACTCACTATTCTCAAGGCATAATAAAGTCAAGATATGTTGCTTCAATTCAAAACACAGAACAATGGCTCCTCTCCCAAAAAAACCTAACTACACCCGGTTCAAACAAAACCCTTGGAAAAGAACCGCTGCACAAAGAAAAACCAAGGGGGAATTGTTACGCTACCTACAAAGAAAATCTTTTTATTTTATTTTTTCTTTAGATTTAAATCCCTCAAAAAAATTCTAATAGATCCATCGTCGGGAAAAGTCCAATCTTTTCTGTTTTAAAAAAAGTATTCAATTAAACTAACACAACTAAAATAGCATAGAAAGTCATCCAGACAATCTCCTCACCCCACACTTAAAATTGTACATTGTCCCCAATGCACATCATGACTAATAAAAGGGTAAAAGAGACTCCCTGGTAGGCCAAAGACCGAAGTACTAACAGCTCATTGGGTACTCAGACTTCTCCCAATCTTGGTCTTTCGTGCGGGTACCTCACACTTAGTTCCAACTATTTGGTTTGTTATTGCATCCTTCCAATACCTTTACTTTCCATGCTCCTAGAAAATAAAATATTGACACTACAAAAATAATACAATTAAAAAAATAAAAAATAAATAAAAGAAAGAAATAAAGCTGGGTTGCCTTCCAACAAGTGCTTGATTTAACGTCGCGGCACGACGCGAATCACTTTTTGCCTCCACCTCGAGCTTATGAATTGAACCCCCAATTTGGCATCAAGTTTTCGACTATGCTCTA
This sequence comes from Nicotiana glauca, assembly GCA_026770625.1. Lineage (NCBI taxonomy): Eukaryota > Viridiplantae > Streptophyta > Magnoliopsida > Solanales > Solanaceae > Nicotiana > Nicotiana glauca. Next base: position 129,254 of record MU684184.1, read on the forward strand.
GGGGTGGAGGAACAAATCTAATTAGTCCAAGCAACCATTGTACTATTCTACACTTCTTGGCTTTTTGATGAGGTATGTAATCCTGTCTTTCTAGCAAGAAAAATTCCAGAATGTAGGCACCTTGTTCCTCATTCCTTGACTTCTCAATCGGCTCGGATGACTCTATTTCCATATCGTCATCCAAGCACAATGTAGAAAAATGTTTGGAGTAAGGACCAATGCGCCCATACACATGAACTTTAGGACTTTCAGCATCCTCAAAATCAATGATATTAGAGTCAACAAAATTTTCATTCTCAATGTCCTTGGCTAACTCTAGTCTCACTTCTTCAACATTGACATCCTCAAATTGTAGTTGGCTAGGTTGTTGATGTTCTACTCTGACCTCCCCAATTAACACCTCAAATTCATGCTCTTTTTGGCTACTATCATCAATATTAGCTTGTTCCAACCACTTGACTCAATGCGCTCATACACATGAACTTCAGGACTTTCAGCATCCTCAACATCAATGATACTAGAGTCAACAAAATTTGCATTCTCAATATCCTTGGTTGACTCTAGTCTCACTTCTTCAACATTGACATCCTCAAATTGTAGTTGGCTAGGTAGTTTATATTCTACTCTGAACTCCCCAATTAACACCTCAAATTCATGCTCGTCTTGGCTACTATCATCAATATTGGCTTGTTCCAACCACTTGACTCAATTGAGCCTCCAACTTGCGAATAGTTGCCTCTTGCCTTTCTATATGCAATTGTTTTTTATTATTTTATTTCAGAAGGCACTTTAACATATCCTTGATCTCCTTCAGGTTTGCATCCCCAGATTTTTTGTTCCTATTAACTTCACAAGAAAAGGTAGAACCATCATAGCAAGGGGTTGGGGAGAGATAAGAATATAAGCACAACCATTAAAGTGAACATTTTTACCACCACACACATCACACACATTCCACAAATAAGTTTGAGTTGGTGCATATAACTTTCTCTCGGGAGTATTTTGATAATTTTGATACGGGTAGTTTCCTTCACAATATATATGAGGATCAATAGTAGAATTATCTACACCTAAATTCCCATAATTCTAAGATGTCATGTTTCTCAAATCAACAGTTATAAAAAAAACAAAAAATAAAAGTTCAAACTTGAACCCTAGCAATATATACAGCTACAACTACACCGTTAGTTCCCCGTAATGGCATCAAAATTTGATCACGCCCAACTCTGGTCCTAAAAAGTATAAGCGGTCGCTGCAAATATAATCTAATCTAAAAGTTCGGAGTCGAATCCCACAGAGAACTAAGGCTTAGCTGTATCTGTTTAATATTACTCAGAAGACAAGATTGAACAATTTTCTAAATTATAAAGATTGAGATTTATATTTCTAACTAATTAACTAGCAAATACTATAAAACGGTAAAATTATCAACTAATGAGACAAAGGGTTGGAGACTAAATTAAGGAGGTCTAGAGTTATGATTTCCTCATTTGTCGGGATCCTTCTAGATATGTTCCCTACAATTTTACCAATGTATTTTCTACTGATCGTGAGCACTTTAGATGCCGTAATTCTCTCTCTAGCAACTACAATAATTTACTATACATATTCTTTCGAACTACACTAGTTGGCTTTATCTAACCGCTTATTATGATCACATCAAGACTTTGTTATTTCTAAAACCTACCTTTAAACCCGTTGTATTGATTTCTCACATACGTTAGCAGTGACGTTGTTCAAAAACCACCTAAATATGTATCCTTTCTCAAGCAACACATAATAAATAGGCACAGTCAATCGATGGCCATTCAATCAACAATAATAAATATGTAGTTGAGGAAGTAGAGAAATCCAATGACTTAATTATATAAAAATATAACAAGAATTTATCCTACAAAAAGTTCTATCAAAACCCTAGATAAAAAATTAGTTATTCATAATATTATGTAAAACTATAATACTAAAAGTCATAACCAACAAGTAAAAATATGAAGAGGAAGGAAAAACTTGTTGAAGAATTTCCCGCCTTGCTCCTATTGTGTCTCTGCCTCCTTAGGTTGAATCTGTGTTAAGAATATGTTCAACCTCCCTTAAAAATACCGTTTTTCTATGTATATATACCAAGTAGGATCGGGCTCAAATAAAACCTTCTCCTACACAAAAAAGGGACAATTTTTCACTTCTGGACGGCCGCGGTCAACCGCGGTACGGACGCGGTATTTGGCAAGTGTACCGCCTCAGCCCACCTCAAATTCGTGGTTGCTATTTCGACCGCATTTTTTACCCTTTTCGGTTTAGAATTTGGAAAAACATAGAGCATAAAAGTTGTATACCTTTGAATTAAATTTCCAACCATATATTGTGGAGCCCAAATGGAGTTCTGAGCAAAAAGTTATGTGCATTTTACTAGACATTGCGTAATATACCTACTCGATTCTTCGTTTTGTTGCTCTATCATATGTTGATCCTCGAATACGATCCCGGCTTAATTACTTGGGCGTTTAATCAGACTGCAAAGCTCCAAATCACTTGAATTCATTCTATAACATCTATATATCTTGGAATCACGCCTACAAGGCATAAAACACACAACGAAAGTGCATTAAATTTGAGTGTAAGGAGCGACTAAAATATACAATTATAGCCTGTCATCAATCACCCTTCATGCTTTAACACTCTTCCTCATCCAAGCAAAAATCACAAAACAATTTGGGCAAGGGAATCAATAACATCACATTAACATCAAGTATCAACAGGAAATCAGTAAGTAAGCATAAAAGGACACCATAACTCAAATACCAGTAAAATCAGGGAAATCAAGAACAAATGCACAACATCATCCTTCGTGGTTTTACTCTCGTCCTCACTATGAAAATTATTATAATTGACACGGCATCACCCTTCACGCTTTTACCTCACATAATCACTCATATAAAGGCACAAAATTTTATGTCGTGTGGCACGACATCACCCTTCGTGCTTTACACTCTTTCTCACGAAAACAATGCACGGCATCACCCTTCGTGCTTTAACACTCTTCCTCAACCAAACAACAAGCACAAATAATAAGGGCAAGGAATCAAAGAGAATCACAATAAAATCCCGGCAAGGGAACAACATCAATATCAACAACATCCCAGCAAGGGTACAATATTAAAAGCAATAATATCCTGGCAAGGGAACAATACTTAAAACAACAACATCCCGTCAAGGGAATACTACCATAATCCTCTTCTCTTTTTTCACATTTACTTCACCACTCGATTCACAACTTGAGCCAATGCTCTATAAGGTGCACTTGCCAATTTTTCTTTCACAATTTACTTCACAATTTGTGCCAACGCTCCTCAATGTTCACATATCACCAATTAATTCCACAAACTTTGCCCAAAAATAGAAATCATCACAAAGAGGCATGAACAATACAGACAGAGTCATAATATTCATAATATAAGACTCACGGGCATGCTTGACACCAACGTACAGATACTCATCACCATGCCTATATGTCGTACTCAACAAATAAACACATATCAAATAGGACACAACTCCTAATCCCTCAAGATAAGGTTAGACCAAACACTTACCTCGATGCCTCAAACATAACTCAAGCCTCAACTATCGCTTTACCTCTTGATTCTACCACCAATTTGCTCGTATCTAGCCATAAGTTACTTAATTATATCAATAAACGCTAAATGAATCAATTCTAATGCATGGAAATAAGTTTTCTAAAGTTTTTTTCAAAAAGTTAAAAAATCGACCCCGCGCTCACATGGCAAAACCTGAGGTTCAAACCAAAACCCGACTACCCATTCATTTACGAACTCAAATACATAATTTGTTTTGAAATCGGACCTCAAATCGAGGTCCAAATCCCCAAAATTTAAAAAACCTAGGTTCTACCGAAAATACCCAATTTCCTCCATGAAAATTTGATTTTGAGTTGAAATCATGTGAAAAGATATCAAGGATTGAAGAAAACTAGTTAGAAATAACTTACAATCGATTTGGAGAAGAAGTTGCCTTTGAAAAATCGTTCTAGAGTGTTTATGCTTTGAGAAGATGTGAAAAATGGTTAAAAATTCGTCTAAGTATGGATTTTACAGGTCTCTGATGTCGAAATTGCGACTAGACTCTGATAACTTCGCAAATGTGAAAAATATGTCACATTTGCGACGTTACCAAAAATCCTGCAGCCTTCGCATTTGCGATAAAATTATTGCATTTGCGGTCGAGGGAAGTCCCAAGCCACTTCGCCTTTGCGATGTCGCATTTGCGACAGGGACTTCGCATTTGCGAAGAAGGTAGCCCAAGCCGCATCTCGCATTTGCGACATATTGCTCGTATTTGCGAGCAAATGCGAAGGCTGCAGGCTTGCAACATACCAGCAATTTCATAGGTTAAAATTACACTCCGTGGCCTATCTAAAACTCATCCGAGCCCTCGGGGCTCCAAATCAAACATGCACACCAACCTAAAAACATCATACGGACTTGCTCGTGCATTCAAATCACCAAGATAACATCAACAACTATGAATTTAGCATCAAAATCATGAAATCACTTAAGAACATCAAATCTTCTAATTTTTTCAAATAATGTTTGTTTCACGTCATTTCAAGTTCATTTTTTACCAAATTTCATAGACTCAACTTAAATCACATATAAGACCTGTATCGGGCTTCGAAACCAAGATACAGCCCGATACCGTCAAATTTCAGACACATTTTATTTTTAAAAACTCATGTATTTTTCAAAAAATAATTTTCTTCAAAAATTTATTTCTCGGTCTAGGGACCTCGGAATTCGATTCCGGGCATACGCCCAAGCCCCATATTTTTTTACGGACCTCTGGGATTGTCGGAACACGGAGCCGGGTTCGTTTACTCAAAATATTAACCGAAGTCAACTTAAATTTATTTTAAAGGCAAAATTTATTATTTTTCATAGAATTTCATATAATGGCTTTCCGGCTAAGCGCCCGGACTGCGCATGCAAATCGAGGTGAGGTAAAAGGGAGGTTTATTTAGGCCTTGGAATACTGAATTTGTTTCTAAAACAAGTGATGACTTTTTGGGTCATCACATCCTCTACCTCTAAAATAACCGTTCGTCCTCGAACAGACATAAGAAGGAAGTACCTGAGTCGGGGAAAAGATAGGGATAACGGCTCTGTATATCGGACTCAGACTCCGAGGTCGATGCCTCTGCAGGCTGACCTCTCCACTGAACACGAATATAAGGAAAATTCTTTGATTTCAACTGACGAACCTGCTGATCTAGAATAGCTACCGGATCCACCTCATAGGACAAGTCCTTGTCCAACTAGACAGTGCTGGAGTTTAACACGTGGGATGGATCGTCATGATATTTCCGAATCATGGACACGTGAAATACTGGGTGCACGGATGACAAGCTCGGCGGCAACGCAAGTCTGTAAGCCTCCTCTCCCACTCGATCGAGAATCTCAAATGGGCAAATGAACCTAGGGCTAAGTTTGCCCTTCTTTCCAAATTTCATTACGCCCTTCATAGGCGACAACTGAAGTAGCACCCGCTCACCGACCATGAATGACAAATCACGAACCTTACGGTAGGCATAACTCTTTTGACTGGACTGAGCTATGTGAAGCCTATCTTGAATGATCTTGACCTTGTCCGAGGCATCCTGTACTAGATCCGTACCCAACAACCGAGCCTCTTCCGGCTCAAACCATCCAACCAACGACCGACACAGCCTACCATACAAAGCCTCATAAGGAGCCATCTGGATACTCGACTAGTAGCTATTGTTGTAGGCAAACTCCGCTAAAGGCAAAAACTGATCCCATGAGCCTCCAAAGTCAATGTCACAAGCTCGGAGCATATTTCCAAAATCTAAATAGTACGCTCGGACTGCCCGTCCGTCTGACGATGAAATGCTATGCTCAACTCGACCCGTGTGCCTAACTCTTGCTGAACTGCTCTCCAAAAATGCAAGGTAAATTGCGTACCTCGATAAAAAATGATAGACACGGGCATACCATGAAGACGAATAATCTCCCGGATATAGATCTCAACTAACCTCTTGGAAGAATAGGAAACTGCCATAGAAATGAAATGCGCTGACTTAGTCAGTCTATCCACAATAACCCACACTGTATCGAACTTCCTCTGAGTCTGTGGGAGATCAACAACAAAGTCCATAGTGATACACTCCCACTTCTACCCAAGAATCTCAATCTTCTGGAACAAACCACCTGGTCTCTGATGCTCGTACGTAACCTACTGACAATTCAAATACCAAGCTACATATGCAACAATGTCCTTCTTCATTCTCCTCCACCAATAATGCTGCCGCAAATCCTGATACATCTTGACAGCGCCCAGATGAATAGAGTACCGGGAACTATGGGCCTCCTCTAGAATCAACTCCCAAAGTCTATCCACATTAGGCACATAAATATGACCATGCATCCTCAAAACTCCATCATCTCCTAATGTAACTTGCTTGGCACCTCCATCTGCACCATGTCTCTAAGGACACACAAATGGGGATCATCATACTACCGATTTCGGATACGCTCCAATAAAGAAGAACGAGCAACTGTGCAAGCTAATACATGGCTGGGCTCAGAAACATCCAACCTCACAAACTGATTGGCCAAAGCCTAAACATCCAAAGCAAGCAGTCTCTCACCAACCGGAATATACGCAAGACTGCCCATACTGGCTGATTTCCTATTCAAAGCATCGACCACCACATTGGCCTTTCCCAGGTGATATAAGATGGTGATATCATACTCCTTTAATAGCTCCAACCACCTTCTCTACCTCAAATTTAGATCTTTCTACTTGGACAAGTATTGTAAACTCGTGTAATCCGTGAACACCTCACATACCACGCTATAGAGATAAACCTTCAGCGCGTGAACAATGGCTGCTAACTCCAAATCAGACTGGATAGTTCTTCTCATGAATCTTCAACTGGCGTGAAGCATAAGCAATGACCTTGCTATCCTACGTCAATACCGTATATCTGCACCAAGTCCAATACGAGATGCATCACACTAGACTGTATATGGCCCTGAACCTATAGGCAAAACCAACACTAGCGCCGTAGTCAAAGCTGTCTTGAGCTTTTGAAAGCTCACCTTAAACTCATCCGACCACCTAAACTGAGCACCCTTCTGGGTTAACCTAGTCATCGGGGTTGCAATAGATGAAAACCACTCCATAAACTGACGATAATAGCCTACCAAACCCAAGAAACTCCAAAATCTCTGTAGCTGATGTGGGTCGAGGACAGTTATTGACTGCCTCTATCTTCTTTGGATCTACCAGAATACCCTCTGCTGAAACCACATAACCCAAGAAAGCAACTGAACTCAACCCAAACTCACTCTTTGAAAACTTAGCATGCAGCTGACTACCTCTTAGAGTCTGAGTAACCACTCTCAGATGCTGCTCATGCTCCACCTGGTAGTGGGAATAAATTAAAATATCATCAATAAAGACTATCACGAACAAATCCAAGTAAGGCCCGAACACTCGGTTCATCAAATCCATAAAAGCTAATGGGGCATTCGTCAACCCGAATAACATCAACAAGAACTCATAATGCCCGTACAGAGTGCAAAAAGCTATCTTACGGACATCGGATGCCCTAATCCTCAATAATGGCAGCCAGATCTCAAGACAATCTTCGAAAATACCTTGGCACCTTGAAACTAATCAAACAAATCATCAATCCTCGGCAATGGATACTTATTCTTGATTGTAACCTTGTTCAACTATCGGTAATCTATACACATTCGCGTCGATCCATTCTTCTTCTTAACAAACAACACTAGCACGCCGCAAGGTGAGCCACTAGGTCTAATGAAACATTTTTCAAGCAAGTCTTGCAACTGCTCCTTTAAATCTTTCAACTCAGACAGGGCCATACGATACGGCAGGATAGAAATAGGCTGAGTGCTCGGAGCCAAATCAATGCAAAAGTTAATATCCCTATAAGATAGCATACCCGACAGGTCTGAAGGAAATACCTCAGAAAACCCACAAACAACAGGCACAGAATCAATAAAAGGAACCTCGACACTAGAATCACGAACATATGCCAAATAAGCCAAACACCCCTTCTCGACCATCCACTCTAAACGAGGCAAACCTGACAAGGCTAAGGTCACAGTCTTGGCATGACAATCCAAGATGGCGTGGTAAGGTGATAACCAGTCCATCCCCAGTATGACATCAAAATTAACCATGTCCAACCGTAATAAGTATACTCGGATCTCGAGACCCCAATCACAACCATGCAAGAACAATGAACACTATCTACCACAATAGAATCACCCACCGGTGTACATATAAACAGGAGAACTAAAAGAATCACTAGGCATAACCAGATACGATGCAAAATAAGATGAAACATAAGAGCGTGTAGACCTTGGACCAAATAGAACTTAAGTATCTCCACTACAAACCAGAACAGTACTTGTGAAAACTACATTGGAAGCCCCAGCCTCAAGCCTGGCTAGAAGAGCATAACATCGGGGCTAGGCCCCACCACTCTGAACTACCTCTATGGGACGGCTTGTTGTTGGATTGCCTCTACCTCTAGCGGCCTGACCTCTACCTGTAGCACCTCTACCTCCACTTCTAGATGACTGAGCGGGTTGTGGAACACTCGATGCCTGAACCATGGCATGGAAACCCTGATGCTGAGAGTTGCTCGATGCCTGAGGGCAAAATCTAGCAATGTGACCTACTTCACCACAAGTATAACAAGCCCTCGGCTGCTGAGACTGCTGACCCTGACAACCTGAATGAGTCCCTCAATGAACCTCCTCACTCTCTCTCTCTCTCTCTCTCTCTCTCTCTCAGTAGGAAGAAACTTCTCCAAAAATAGTTGAGAAATTTGATCCTAAGTCAAAGGTGGTGACCCAACTGGTCTAGCCAAACGATAATCTCTCTACCAAGTCTCTGAAGACGTAGCTGATTTATCACAGGTCTGTGCTGCTGCTCGCTGAAGAAGCGGTACGTGACCTTGCCATTCGTAAAGGAACAAAAGCGGAAGTTCAACTAGCATTGAGAAATTAAGTCGCACAACAGGAAAGAATAGATGTGAAGTTTTTCCTAACTCTAAAGCCTCTAGGGAATAAATACAGACGTCTCCGTACCGATCCTTTAGACTCTACTAAGCTTGTTTATGAATTGTGAGACCTATGTAACCTAGAGCTCTGATACCAACTTGTCGCAATCTGGATTTCTCACTCTCGGGAGTCGTGATGGTGCCTACTAGTGAAAGCTAGGCAAGCCAATCAACTAAATTGTTTGCCTTGTTTCCATTTTTTTAAAATTAGTTAACAGTTATAATCCAACAGTTAGTTATCAACAAAATCTAACAAGTGGAAGACTTAATTTCAAGTTTAATAATACTGCTAATACCATTCCATAACAATACTACCCAAGATTGGTGTCACAACTTCACAGACTGTCTAAGATTACTACAAATAAACGTCTGAAAGAAATAGCACCACACTGTCTCTGGAGATGCAAGAAAGAAACATGAATAATAGTTAGAAGGAAATGCCAAGTCCTGCGGACACCTGCAGGACTATCTTGGGTCGCCTGATGGATCAGAAGCATTAAGACTACCAAGAATGAACCTGTGCAGTTAAATTAGATACGGCGGAACAATACAAGCAATAATGTACAGCTAAGAATGGGAGGAGGAAGCATGCTACAGGAACATCGAATAATAACAGAAGAACAACAGATAAATATAAGGATCACCACAGTTCAATTGAAGATAGGAAGGGGGATCATGCTGCAGGGTACAACAAGTATCAACAGAAAAACCAACAAATACATGTAGAGAAACTATAATTCAGTTATCAATAAAAATTAGGAAATCAAAGACAAGTGCACGACAACACCCTTCGTGTTTTAACACTCACTCACCAAAACAATGCACGGCATCACCCTTCGTGCTTTAACACTCTCCCATAAAAACAATGTACGACATCACTCTTCGTTGTATTAACACTCTCTCACCAAAATAATACACGGCATCACCCTTCGTGCTTTAACACTCTTCCTCACCCAAGCAACAACCACAAAGCAATTTGGGAAACGGAATCAATAACATCATATTAATATTAAGTATCAACAGGAAATCAGTAAGAAAGCATAAAAGAACACCATAACTCAATTACCAGTAAAATTAGGGAAATCAAGGAGAAGTGCACGACATCACCTTTCGTGCTTTTAATCTCGTCCTCACCATGAAAATCAGTATAATTGGCACGGCATCACCCTTCGTGCTTTTACCTCACATACTCACTCATATAAAGGCACAAAATTGTACATCGTGCGGCACGACATCACCCTTCGTGCTTTACACTTTTCCTCACGAAAATAATGCACGACATCACCCTTCGTGATTTAATACTCTTCCTCACCCAAAAAACAAGCACAAACAATAAGGGAAAGGAATCAAAGAGGATCACAATAAAATTCCGGCAAGGGAACAACATCAATATCAACAACATCTCGGCAGGGGTACAGTATTAAAAGCAACAACATCCCGGCAAGGAAATAATACTTAAAGCAACAACATCCCGTCAAGGGAACAATACCATAATCCTCTTCTCTTTTTTCACATTTACTTCACCACTCGATTCACAACTTGAGCCAATGCTCTATAAGTTTCAATTGCCAATTTTTCTTTCACAATTCACTTCACAACTTGAGCCAACGCTCCTCAATGTTCACATATCACCAATTACTTTCACAAACTTTGCCCAATAATAGAAATCATCACAAAGAGGCATGAACAATACAGACAGAGTCATAATAATCATAATATAAGACTCAGGGGCATGCTTGGTACCAACGTATAGATACTCGTCACCATGCCTATACGTTGTACTCAACAAATAAACACATAGAAAATAGGACATAACTCCTAATCCCTCATGCTAAGGTTAGACCAAACACTTACCTCGATACCTCGAACATAACTCAAGCCTCAACTATCGCTTTACCTCTTAATTCCACCACCAATTCGCTCATATCTAGCCATAAGTTACTTAATTATATCAATAAACGCTAAATGAATCAATTCTAATGCATGAAAATAAGTTTTCTAAAGTTTCTCCCAAAAAGTCAAATATTGACCCCGGGTCCACAGGGTCAAAACCCGAGGTTCAAACCAAAACCCAACTACCCATTCACTTACGAACTCAAATATATAATTTCTTTAGAATCCGGACCTCAAATCGAGGTCCAAATCCCCTAAATTTGAAAAACCTAGGTTCTACCCAAAACACCCAATTTTCCCTATGAAAATCATAGATTTTGAGTTGAAATCATGTGAAAAGATGTTAAGGATTGAAGAAAACTAGTTAGAAACAACTTATAATCGATTTGAAGAAGAAGTTGCCTTTGAAAAATTTTCCTAGAGTGTTTATGTTTTGAGAAAATGTAAAAAATAGTTAAAAATTCATCTAAGCATGGATTTTATAGGTCTCTGATGTACCAATTGCGACCAAGTTTCGCAATTGCGAACCCAGACTCTGCTAACTTCGCAAATGCAAAAAATAACTCGCATTTGCAACCCAACCAAAAATCCTGCGGCCTTTGTATTTGCGATAAAATGATCGCATTTGCGATCGAGGAAGTCCCAGGCCACGTTTGCATTTGCGTCTCTGCCTTTGCATTTGCGATGTCGCATTTGCGACAGGTACTTCGCATTTGCGAAGAAGGCAGCCCAGGCCACATCTCGCATTTGCGACACATTGCTCGCATTTGCGACACATTGCTCGCATTTGCGAACCAGGCTTCGCAAATGCAAAGCCTGCAGGCCTGCAATATACCAGCAATATTCTAAGTTAACATTACACTCTGTGGCCTATCCAAAACTCAGCTGAGCCATCGCGGCTCAAACCAAATATGCACACCAACCTAAATACATCATACGGACTTGCTCGTGCATTCAAATCACCAAGATAACATCAAATACTATAGATTTAGCATCAAATCATGAAATCACTTAAGAACATCAAATCTTCTAATTTTTTTCGAATAAGGTCCGTTTCACGTTCTTTCAGGTCCGTTTCTTACCAAATTTCACTGACTCAACTTAAATCATATATAAGACCTGTACCGGGCTTCAAAACCAAGATACAGCCCGATACCATCAAATTACAGACACATTTTATTTTCAAAAACTCATATTTTTCAAAAAATATTTTTTTAAAAAATTTATTTCTTGGGCTAGGGACCTCGGAATTCGATTCCGGGCATATGCCCAAGCCTCATATTTTCTTACAGACCTCCCGAGATTATCAGAAGACGGATATGGGTTCGTTTACTCAACATGTTGACTGAAGTCAACTTAAATTCATTTTAAAGGCAAAATTTATTATTTTTTTTTACAGATTTTCATATAATGGCTTTCTGGCTAAGTGCCCATAATACGCACGCAAATCGAGATAAGGTAAAAGGGAGGTTTTTTAGGCCTCAGAATACTGAATTTGTTTCTAAAATAAGAGATGACTTTTTGGGTCATCACAATTATCACGACTCAAACCCCGCACTGGTCGTGATGGCGCCTCTCGTGAAGACGAGGCAAGCCAACTAACCCAACTCGTTCTTTTTAGAATAGTTAACATTAATAAGCAGCTTTAACATTATTAAATAACACAGTCTTCAAACGATCTCTTTAATAAGTGCAGAATAGAACCCAAACATAGCCCAAATCGGGGTGTCACAAGTCACGAGCATCTATCAGAGTATAAATACAACTACGAGACCTAAAATATACAAGGCCGGAATAATGAACCAAAAGAGAGAAAAATGGTGCTGCGAACGCAGACAGTCACCTTGCTACTCCTATAGCTCTGCCTCTGATCAGCCAAAACCTGCTACCGAGTGAACAAACACATGCATGTGCACGCGAGGTACATGGAGTAAAGTGAGTACTCCAACTCAGCGAGTAATAAGGGTAAATAACAACTGAGCAGTAAGAAATCACGTAAAGCAAACCATCATGCTATATAGGAGTAGCGAAAAGCTCTTTGAGAGAAAGCATTGAAGCTGTAAAACCTTTAGAAATATCTTAGCTCAGTTTAAAACCTCTTTTAAAAATGACTTTTTCAACAGTCATGCAAATGAATGCAAAACAAATAGTGCAGATAAGCGCAGAAGTCCTCATCTCGGGCACCACACTCGGTTATCAGATAATACCAGAATATTAGGTGAATATTGCAAGAAGAAGCACAAACAACAAATAATGGCACACAAATGAAATAAGGTAAACACATCAAACAGTACTAGTACCGCTGCGGCGTGCAGCCCAATCCACATACCGCTGCGGCATGCAGCCCGCTCCATTTAACGTCGATGGCGCTCACTGTGAGTGTGCAGGCTCCGGGAGGGGCCCCTTACGGCCCAAGCGCAATATCAAGACATCTCGTGGCATCAATCTAGGCCTTCGGCCTCATATCAATATCAGTATAATACTGTTGCGGCGCGCAGCCCGACCCAAAAGTATCCTTACAATACAGGCCCTCAACCTTACTTAGTCAACAAAATCACATAAGCTACTCGGGCAACAATAAAACATGATGCTCAGCCCAAAAATATTTTTAGTAGTATCATTTCGAGTGTTTAAGGCATAATAACTTGGCTGAGTTTTGAAACAGTGGAAAATACATGACTAAGTTCAAATATATAATTAAAACAATGAGGAATTATCAAATAGCTGGCACGTAGCCCAAATATGGCAATCAACCCACATTATGATGATAACAACTAACTTCAGTCAAATACGCAGTAAATTCATCAACCGAGACGGACCAAGTCACAATCCCCAACGGTGCTCTACCCCACGCTCGCTATCCGGCATTCAAGTCACCTCAATACAGCACTATGATGTGCAAATCCGAGGTTTCAAACCCTCAGGATGTCATTTACAATCACTACTTACCTCGAACCAGCGAAATCTCTAGCTCGCGACACTCTTTACCCTCAACTCGGCCTCCATGCGCGTTGAATCTATCCAAATTAGAGCAAACACATAACAATATGCCAATGGGATAATACCCAATCAAAAATAATCAAAAAATAGCAAAAATCTCGAAATTAGCAAAATTCGAGCCCCGGGCCCACTTCTCAAAAATTTAGAAAATTAATATCATCGAATTCCTCATCTCGCCACGAGTCTATACATACCAAAAACTCCCAAATCCGAGCCCAAATGACCCTTCAAATCCCACTTTGAAATACCAAATTTCCAAGCCCTAGCTTTACCCTCTTTTGATGAATTTCCACAAATTTCTATGTTAATTCTACCATTAAATCATGTATTAGGTCAAAGAACTCACCTCCAATCACACCCAGTCGAAATTCCCTTCAATTTCCGTCCAAAAGCTCTCAAGGTCGATAAAAAATGGTGGAAATAACCCTTAGCTCGCGGAACAAAATGAGCCTCTAAAACCCTTGTCTGAACAGGCATTTTAGCATTTGCGGTTGCCTTACTGCATTTGCGACTACCGCTTTTGCGGTATTCACTCCGCTTTTGTGGAACTCCCAATTTCGCCCAGGACCGCTTCTGCGATCAGGTATCCGCATTTGCAGACATCGCTTCTGCGCACTTCGTCCACTTCTGTGGAAATTACCATGTCCTTTACCTTCGCTTTTGTGACTCTTCTACCGCATCTGCGGCATCGCAGATGCGGCTCCAAGCACGCACCAGCGGAACAACAATTTTCCTCAAGGACTCGCACCTGCGACCCGATCCTCGCATCTGTGGAACCGCATATGCGGCCCCTTTCCCGCAGATGCGGAAATACCAGATACCAACAAACTTCAGAATTTTCACAAGTCCAAAATTCATCCCGATGGCCATCCGAAATCACCCCGAGGCCCCCGGGATCTCAACCAAAAGTGCCTACCCATCCTAAAATATTATTCAAACTTGCTCCAATCATCAAAACTCCACAAACAACATCAAAACTATCAAATTACATCGGATTCAAGCCTAAGTTCTTCTAAAAATTCCGAAATACGCATTTGATCAAAAACCCAATCAAACAACATCCGAATAACCTGAAATTTTGCACACACATCACAAATGACATAACGAAGCTACAACAACTCTTGTAATTCCATTCCGACCCTCGGATCAAAATCTCACCTATCAACCAGAATTCGCCAAAAATACTAACCTCGCCAATTCAAGCCTAATTCTACACCAGACCTCCAAAATCACTTCCGATCACACTCCTAAGTCACAAATCATCCCCCAAAATTAATTGAATTATCGGAATTCACATCCGAGCCCTCTAACTCATAGGTCAATATCCGGTTAGTTTTTCCAAACTAAGCTTTCCTTAAAGAGACTAAGTGTCTCATTTCCTTCTAAAATCAATCCAAACCAACTCGATCACATGAGATATGGATAATGAAGCATAAAGAAGCTGAACATGGGGGAAACGAAGCGGTAACTCATGAGACGACAGGTCGGGTCGTCACAACAATTATGCCCAAGATGTCATCTTCCTAGAGGCCCAGTTTGGTGCCACGTGTCAAAATGATGTGGCATGCCAATTCAAATAGAATATCCAATAGGATCATGCCACGTGTAAAAATGACAAGGTATGCCAAGTCACACTAAAAGGCCAATAAAATCGTACCACGTGTGCAAGTGATATGTTCTGGCCAATCAAATGCGGCCATGTCACACTAAAATTTGATTGATCGGAAAAAGTTTATTCTTATCATGACTCTTTCCTTCCACAAATATAAATAGGGGTCTTCATAACCTAGAAAAGACACCAGAAGTTATAATAAGAAGCAAGAGAGATCTCGTAGATCAAACACCGCAAATTCCTTCACAAATTTCAGGCTTCAAGCAATCAAGTTCAAGTTTAAGTTCAAGCTCAAGAATGAAGAACAAATCAAGTTCAAGCTCAAGAACGAAGAACAAATCAAAGTTCAAGGAGTGCGAGTTCAAATCAATGTTCGTGCCAGTAGAAATCAAGATCATCGTTTATGGTAACAAACATAGATTTAAGATCAAGCTCAAAGGCCCTTGAATTTATTTATAATTGGAAAGAAGAATTAGAGGATCCATAGAGGTTGTAACACTCAAATATTCGAAATAAAATACTACGATTATTGCGATATTTTTCGATCTTGCATTTATTTTTTCGATGCAAATTTATTATCTACAATGTGATGTAAAAGTTTCCTTTGACCTGAGATCATCATAGTAGTTGACAAGTTATTTATTGTACTTTGATACCAGACACCTATGGCCCTAGGGCGATAGTTGAAAGAATATTGGATATGATTAAATTGTTGTAGAATTAGTGATTGATCAAGATGGAATATGTCAACTCTTGGTAATAAGTTTAAGCTCCATGTTGTCATAAATTATAAATGACCAAACTATGACCTTGGCCAAGGCAATTGAATGAAAGAAGAAAAGAGTTTCTTAGGTCTTTCAATGGTCGATTATATTTGACGTGAACGCATAGTTGGTCGCCTATTAGGATTTGACAGTTGAACCATACCCTAGAGTGACTCAGAGCTATAAAGGCAGAAGGAAATACTACTTTATTCTTGTAATAGTTCTTGAGAGTAAATTGTATACTTCATGCTATTCGGTCGTTAAAGAGTGTTTCTAGACGCCACCTTTGATTAGTATATTGATCTGATTAATTTACTACCGGCTTAATATTGAACCTATGGGGTCGCACACTAACGAGTGTTCTGATCTTTGCTGAAGGATTAATTACTTTATTATTTGATAATTAAATTAAAGAAATTAATTATTCTAATAAATTTAGTTATTAGTCAAAATAAAATATTACATTATATTCTTTTCTAGCACAGAGGATATAATTAATATTGTGAATAAATTAAAGTTTATATATATATATATGTGTGTGTGTGTGTGTTGTGTGTGTGAGACATATAATTAATATTATTTTATATAAGAGATATATATGAAATAAAATATTAATAAAAGCTTGTTAATAAATCCATTTTTGAATTGTATTACTAACTTGTAATCGGCAGTTTCATCCTATTTGGAATGGGACTAATATTTTCAATAGAAAAATATTATATTAATATAAAAAGTTCATAAATAAGAGAATCCAACTTTAAGTTGGAGGATTCACGTGAAAGACTAGGCAGTCACGTTTCAATTTAGACGTGATTTTTCAGTTTTCCATAAAATTCCATGAAGTTTTAATTTTGTTATAAAACTTTTACCCTAAGTAAATCATTACATCAACCAAATAAGAAAAGAATTTGTAGGTGATGCTATATAAAGGGTGATAGAGAAAATTGACCGCATTATTAATTCTTGAGAAAAAACCCATTTTGTGAAAGTGAGAGTGCAATACAAAGTCAAGAAAGAAAATACATTTACAAGAAAAGTGTTTCTTGTTCTTCTAATTTGAGTTGAGATTTTTGAGAAAAATTTCAACACAAGTTTTTCAATCAATTTGTTCGCGTGTTTCATTGTTCAAAGAGTTGATAGCAAGGATCGGTCTCGGTGTGGATACGCATAGAGTCTTCGCACTATGGAAGAATTTTTTAAACGAGACTCTCTTCACCAGGTACGTCTTAGATCTGATCTTAGACATGTAAATTTTTAACGCGAAAGGATCTTCCTAGGATTGTTATTGTCTTCCGCTGCGTGTTACGAATACCTACACGCAATCCTTCAGTGGTATCAGAGCCATGGTTTCTCGTGTCTAAAATTTATTTACGAAATATTTTAAGATTATATTTGAAGAGTTCAAATCATAATACATATGTCTTGTGCAATAGTAAAATTGTTTGAATGCATAGGGATTGATATTATTTTATTGTGAATAAAAATGTATACATATAAGTTAAACTATTGAGATAGTTCGTAACTTAAATTTAAAATTTTATACTAGATACGATGGTAATCTATAATAGGTTATTAAATTTTACTGTTATTTTAGTTATTATTAGTTCATGAGAAGTTTATTAATAATAATATTCTGGCATGAATTTATTTTATGTAATACAAAAGATAAACATGTCAGAAGAATGTTGAATTTTATTTTATGTCACATGCTCGTTCATTACATAATTTTGAATTATTTATTACATGTGATGTAAATTAATTTAGAACTAAGCATGTAGACAACATGAACTAAATTCACATGCTATAGAAGATTTGATCTTCATGTTATTAAAAACTGTTGTTAGTAAAAATTCCCTCTAACTAAAATTTGAGTTCTTAAATAATAAAATATAAGATATTTTATTATAGATCTATCCATCAAAGTAAATAATTATACTTATTTCTTGTTTATAAGGAGCGGCCTGACTACCAGGAGACTTATAGTTCGAGAAATGTTAAAATTATTTATTGCATTAGATGCATGGATTGAAAGAATTATTCAATTTTACACTAGATAGCTGGACTACCTGGAGAGTATAAAATTTAATAAGTTCTTTGCTATCATGATGGTTGAACTCAACTATTCCAATATGATCGACCTGACTACCAAGGAACTATTTAACATAGAGCTATTTAAGAAAATTATATGGAGATACAATTGGTAAGAGTACCTATCTTTAAAATATATGTGAGAAATGATTTGACTTCCAAGGGGCTCATACATATTGTTAAAGGATTCCTTTACTCCACCAACAAAAATAAAGATTTCTTAAACTATAACGAGGGTAAATAGTTTAAAATAATTAATGAAAATATCATTTAGATAAAAGTACATGTATTTATGATATATGTAAATATGTTCTTATATTATTGCCTTTTCTTTTCTATATTTTAGATTTATCAATATGCATGTTATATTACTACGTGAAATACTTGAGACCAACAAGTTGGTAGGACCAAACTTTGATGACTAGTATAGAAATTTGAGAATTATTCTCATGCATGAAAAGCTCACTGATGTGATCGATAAGCCTGCAAAGATATTCCCAATAAAGAATAATATTCAAGGCACCAAGGTTTATCAGAAACACTTGGAAGAATGCCTTGCTATTAAACGCATCGTTCTCACTTCTATGAGTTCTGAACTTCAGAGGAAATATCAGAATATGGATCCAACTGCAATCATTGAATATCTTAAGAAGATGGTTGATACATAGTTGGACATTGAAATCTCTCCAGTTGGACCCCTTGTCAATCATGTAATTGTTCTTACCGAAGAACATGAGACGTTGGGGTACAAGCTTGGTAAGGATATTTCTGAAAATTTGATCTTGCGGTCAATATATGATGCTGAATATTTTCACTGTAAGAAGAAAGGGCATTGGAAGAAAAACTGCAAGGAGTATCTTGCAATTCTAAAGGACAAGAAACAAGGTGAGACATTAATGAAAAATATTTTCAAGGTTTCTTTAGCTACTACTAATTCTTCACTGTGGTTATTAGATACTGGCAATGGTTATAGTATCTACAATATGTTGCAAGGGTTCAAGATAAATAGGAGACTAAAGAAAGAAGAACTTAATCTACAAGTTGAAAATGGTGCAAAAGTTGCGGCCGTAGCTGTATGATCAATTTCTTTAATAATGCCTACGGGCAAAGTACTTATGTTGGATGATTGTTATTACGTTCCTAAATTTGTTTCGAACATAATTTCAGCTTCTATGTTAGATAAACGCAATTTTTGCATTAACATAGGCAATGGTATTTGCTTCATTTATTACGGTGATGATTTATATGTGAATGGCTATCTCCAAGATGACTTTTAACCTAATGTGAATGCTAATTCGATTATTCATGTTTTTAGTCTTAAGAGAAAAAGAGATGATTAAGAAAATCATACATACCTTTGGTATTATAGGCTTGGTCATATTGGAGAAAAAAGAATTAACAAGTTGTAGAAGGAAGGGTACCTTGATAAGTATGATTTTGAATCATATACAACTTGTGAATCTTGTCTTAAAGGAAAAATGACCAAATCTCCATTTACTAGGAGTAGAGAAAGAGCATCTGAATTATTGGGACTAGTTCATACAGATGTTTGTGAGCCCATGAAAATTCAAGCTAGAGATGGATATTCTTACTTCATCAACTTCACTGATGATATGTCAGGATATGGATTTGTATATCTTATGAAACATAAATCTGAATCTTTTGAAATGTTCAAAAGGTTCTGTAGTAAAGTTGAGATACAGACTGGTAAAAGTATCAAAGTACTAAGGTTTGATAGAGGTGGAGAATATCTTAGTGAAGATTTTACTAGGTATCACAAAGAGAATGGGATTCTCTCCCAGTGGACACCTCCAGGAACACCACAACACAATGGTGTATCTGAAAGGAGAAATTGAACCTTATTAGATATGGTGAGATCTATGATGGGGTTCACTGATCTTCCAATAAATTTATGGGGATATGCTTTGGAAGCAGCAACATACTTACTTAATAAAGTTCCCACTAAGTCAGTCTTTATAACACCATATGAGATATGGAAAGGACGTAAGCCTAACCTTAAACACATTAATGTTTAGGGTTGTCCAACTTATGTTAAGAAACTACAATATGATAAACTTGACTCAAGATCTGATAAGTGTAGGTTCATTGGGTATCCCAAAGAAACAATGGGATATTATTTCTATCATCCTTCTGATAATAAAGTGTTTGTGGCTAGATGAGCAAACTTATTGGAAAGGACATTTCTTTTGAAAGGTAATTATAGTGGAGAAATAGAACTTGATTAAGTTCAAGAAACTAATGAATCAACACAAAATCAACATCATGAGACACAAGTTGAAAAACCTTTATTGGATGTTTTGAAGTTGACAAAGAAGTTGCCATCTTCAACGGTTGAAGTTCAGAACTAAATGTAGTTCAAGAATAGGTTAATGAACTAGTTCCAAACCAAATTAAAAAACAACCAAATCCAGCACAAGGTGATGTACAAGCACCTCTTAGAAGGTCTACATGAGAACATCATGTACCAACTAGATTAAATCTAATGGTACAAGATGATGTATCTAATGAGATTGATCATAATGATGATGACCTTAAGACCTATGAAGAGGCTATACAAAGTTCTTGTAACGACCCGACCGGTCGTTTTGAGCCCTAGCATGCCGCTCAACAGTCTGAGGCCATGAGCAGCTTCAACTCAGGTATTACGACTTGTACGCGTGGTCGAAATTAAGTTTCGGGAAGTTCAGAGTCAATTTGGAAAGAGAATTCTCATTTCGGAACCTTAAAGTTGAAAGAATTAACTAGTATGGAATCTTAGAGTAAATAACCTTGGAATTAGGATCTGAAGGTTCCAGCAGGTTCGTATGATGATTTCGGACTTGGGCGTATGCCCGGTTCGGGTTTTGGATAACCCGGGAGTATTTTGGCGCCTATTGTGGAAGTTAGCATTTTAGAAGAAATTTCATAAGTTTGGCTTGAAGTGAATTTAAGTGTTATCGATGTCTGTTTGAGATTCCGAGTCTATGAATAGCTCTGAATGGTGATTCGAGAGTTGGGAGCGTGATCGGAAGTGAAATCGGAGGTCCGTAGGTCATTTTGGAGCCATTTGGATGAAGATAGATATTTGAAGGTTTTTGAGAAGTTTGGCAGGAAGTGGACCTTTTGATATTAGCGTCGGAATCCGATACCAAAAGTTGGAGTAGGTCCGTAATATCGAATATGACTTATGCGCAAAATTTGAGGTCAATCGGACGTGATTTGATAGGTTTAAACATCCAAAGCAGAAGTTTGAAGTTCTAAAGTTCATAAAGCTTGAATTGGGGTGTAATTCGTGATTTTCGTGTTGTTTGATGTTATTTGAGGCCTCGAGCAAGTTCGTAATGTGTTTTGGGACAGGTTGGTATGATTGGTTAGGGTCCTAGGGGCCTCGGGTGGATTTTGGGTGGCTAACAGATCGAATTTTGGAAATTTTGGACAACTGAAGGGTCTGGTTGCTGGTATTTTCGCTTCTGGGTGGGTTGACCGCAGAAGCGGAAAAAGGATCCGCAGAAGCGGATTTTTGGTCAAGGCTCGAGGACCGTAGATGCGGTCAAGATTTCGCAGAAGCGGGACCGCATTTGCGGAAGGATAGTCGCAGAAGCGGAAGAGGGGCAGCTGGGGAGGACAGCAGAAGCGGCTGATGGTCCGCAAAAGCGGGACCGCGGAAGCGGAATTTCTTCCGCAGAAGCGGAAGTAGCTGGAGGCAGAGGGGTTATTTTAAAATCGGGATTTGGCCATTTTCTCTCACATTTTCATGGCTTGGGCAAATTTTTGGGGAGCTTCAAGAGGGGATTTTCGTCATCAACGTCAAGGTAAGTTATCCCCACCTATTTTGAGTTAAATACATCAACTATGTATGGATTTGAGTATTGAAATTAGTATAAATTTGAGGTTTTGGTGGAAAACCTAGAAATTTACATTTCTTGGAATTTAACCACGATTTTGGGTATGGAATTGAGAGTAAATTATATATTTGAGTTTGTGAGGTTATAGGGAGACTTACTCTTCAAAAATTTTGGAAATCCGGGCACGTGGGCTCGAGGGCAATTTTGTCAATTTTTCGATCGGGGTTAGGAATTTTTATAAATTGGATTATAATGATTAATTAAGTATATATTAATGAATTTGCATAATTATTGGATAGTTTTGGAGCGTTGTGCATCAATTCGAGCCTTTGGAAGGGTGTGGAATGCCGGTTACGGATCTTCGGAGCGAGGTGAATCTCCTTTCTAACCTTGTAAGAGGGAATTGTCCCTATAGGTGAAATAATTGACTATGTGCTCCTATTTGTGGGGGTTAGGTACTCACGAGGTGACGAGAGTCCGTGCGTAGCTACTTTTATGTTATTGTCCGGGTAGTTAGGACCCAAAAGCATGCTATACTTGGATTATTTACGAACCTATCAATAGCTTGAACTGCTTAAACCACATCGAATTAGTAAACGAATTTCTAAAAGGGTTTAAACTTTATTTTCCTAAATTATTAAAAAGAATTGGCTCTTATTTGGATAATTGCTCCATGTTGACTTCTTGGTTGGCTGTCTTCCTGTGTGTGTTTATTTTGGAACGGGACGAATGCCTCGACAGATTAAATAGATGCATCTACAGGCGCACCCTCGACCCTCGACAAGTGCACAGTTTATTTCTGTTGGAGCGAGCCTTCGACCTCAGCATGATTTGCGCATGATATATATTGTTGCCTCAGAATTTTAAATGTGATATTGCCTTTCATGGTTTGATATAAATTGATAAGATAATGAGAAGTAAACCTTGAAAATCCTTTATTATTTGTTAAAGGTGTTTACCTATTTTCCGGCTTCGTGAGTTAGAACTACAATATAAATCCATGATTTCCTTACATTTTTAGTACATCATTATTGGACTGCTAGTAAGTGTCGAAGTTGACCATCTCATCTCTACTTCTTCGAGATTAGGTGGGATAATCATTGAGTACACGTTGTTTACGTACTCATACTACACTTCTATGTATTTTTGTTGCACAGGTATATGTAACTCTAACGGCCTACTAGGCGTAGCAGCACGGATGATTTTGGGACTAGATGAGCTGCATTATTCGAGACGCCGCAGCTAGAGCAGTCCCTTCTAGTATACTGTATTTACTTCCGGTCCACTGTATTCCGGACGGATGTTGTATTTTACTTCCTTGTCATTAGATGCTCATGTACTTGTGAAACCGGGTTCTGGGATGGTTTTGAAGTATTTGGTAGTAACTGCTTATCATTTAAATTCGATTTGAGACAATTGTCTTGTAAATTGCTAAATTTGAAGGAAAATCCTAGATTTCAAAAATATTAAAACGAGAATTTTATTAAGTAATTTGGTTGGCTTGCCTGACAGCAGTGTCCGGCGCCTTTACGACCCGTAGTGGATTTTGGGTCGTGACAGCATGGTATCAGAGAACTAGGTTCCTAGGGTCTCAGGAGTCATGAGAAAGTCTAGTAGAGTCTCGAGGATCGGTACGGAGACGTCTGTACTTATCCTCGGGAGGCTACAAGACTGTTAGGACTATTTCCCTTCTTGATTCCTTATCGTGCAATTTGATTCCTGTGAGGCTTATGTCTTTGTTTCTTTCCTACTCAATCTTATGCGACGCGAAACGCTTGTTATAAATCGAGAATTGAAGAATTGTAATGGCACTACGAATGTGGTGAGGGATGTTTCTCCCGGTATAGTTGATTGGACTATTATCTTCGCCTTATTGAAGGGTATTTTATTGTTTCAAGCCCATCAACGGTACCTCTGAGAGCTCTGAGGTTAGGCACAAGTTTCCAGGATGCTTATGAACAATCGTTCGGCAGTATTGTTATCATGGTAGGATGCTTGCCTACGTATCGGGACAGTGAATGACTTGAAGGGAGGTTTACTCAGTGCATGATCTAGAGATTCGGTGTTTTATTCATGGTAGGGGAAAGGCAATCGGGCTGAGAATGTTCAGGTTGGGGTTGATGAGGTATCGAGACTCGGTATTTGCTAGCGTGGCGCAGCTTTCTTCTACAATGCGCATTGTTGTCCTTATCGAATGTACTAAATTCGCCCAGTGTTATGGTCTTCTGCAATTTGCCTTGGGGTATTGAGGAATAATATTGGAGAAACTACTATTAGATATCGCGAGATAGGGTGGTTTAGGATTGAATTAACATTTCTAATATTGGCAGCTCGAGAGAGATAATTTAAAATTAGTAGCGACTTGTGGATTCAAGTGCTACGAAGATAGATTTTTATTAAGGCATCAATAGAGTAGCAAAGGATGAGGAAAGATGTGTGGAAAGTGTCAGGCAGTGGCTAAAATTTCTAGAATGCCAAGTATAAGAAGCAAAGGTTGAATAATTGATTAACGGGATGAGTTCCGCCAAAGTGGGAGAGTGGCGGAGTTGCATATGGGCTTTGCAATGGGATGACCACGTGCCTTAAGGAGAGTTTGGAGTGATTGAGAATGTTAGTGAGTGATGATTGGGGTCTACGGATTTAATTTGAAGTATGGGCTATCATGCGGTAGGAGATTCAATATATTGAAAAGGAGCTGCCTAAAAGAAAGAAGGATGCAACATAACTTCGAATTGGAAGGTTGTTGCCGCACATTTAAAGGATGTCCACGAGGGGTAAATGGACCTGCGCAGCTGGAGAGTGAGCTCAGCCTCAGGAGGTGTTATTGATGTCGTAATGATTGTACCCCGTGCAGCAGTGTTGGAAGATGCCGGGGAGAGCTTTTATAGGTAGGTTACCCAAGTGAGCAGATTAGCGGTCGTGTGGTTGGCGAGGCTTCTGCGAAGAATTCTATCAGTTATATAGCAAAGAGATCGATTGTGCAAATGTGTTTGATGAGGCAGAATATAAGAAGGGGGTTTCCCAGAAAGATTTTGAGAACTTTGGCGGTTGATTGTGCAAGGTTATGTCAATAAGAGATAAAAAGGACGGGTGAATTCCAGATTTGTGAAATAATGTCTTCAAGTTAAGTGGGAGAGTCCCACTGCTTATGATTGGGTTTCATGGTTAACTACTTGCGAGATTTTTGGCTATTAGCATATCGATGGGCTACTTAAACTATGGGAAAGGACCATAAGTGGTAATTTAAGCAAAGGAAGTATTAAAGGTGGGCTGTCGTTGGCCTTATTGGCCCATGTTCAGACTTGGAGAAAGATTCAGAATTTTGTTTTGTATAGTTGCGGGTTCCAAGGGAAGTGATTCGGCGGGTTCTTTGCCAAGGGGGTATTCATATGATGGAAGACTCATGGAGTTGATTATATTCGAGGCCAAGTTAGAGCAGGTGGCTCTCAACAGCGGTCATGGTAAATTTACAAGATGAGGTGTTGTGCCTAATAATTTTGAGCGTATAGTTACAGGTAAGAATCAAGCTTGTTAGCAGCCTATGGGAAGAGGCACAGAATGTTCTGTGATGTTTTGGCTTGCGATGTAGCAATTGGGAGGTATGAAATGGTTCGTGGGATTTGAGACATCATGGTCTCGTGATTCAAGGTCACTCGGGACGAGTGCGGATAGAGTGTGGTAAGTGTTGAATGGAGTTGTTATCATTTCTAAGGCAATCTGGGTAAATCGAAAGAAGATAGATTGGTTAGCCATAGTTTAGTTGGTATATTGGTGGTAGAGATCAGTTCCTTCAGCGTGATCAAGTTATGGATGTGATTTGTGGCGGTGCGTGTGAGGCTTGTCGGTAGCCGTAATTAATGTTGTTCAGGAGCATTCTTCTGTTATGGCCTGTTATGGGTTTGCAGATCCCGGAAGGGCTATAGTGGCTTAGACCACTACTTAGATGTTTGCCTATACTACGGTTATGAGAATTTACCCGTGTACGGCTATGGTTCTCTTGAAGTGAGTCTAGAAGAAGGTTTTTATATGATGAAGTGTTAACCTATTAGTGGTTCCGGAGTTATGATAAGAATCATGTTCTATTGCATGTTGGCATGATGGGTGCAGTGAGTGGTAATATAATTTGAAGTAAAGATAAAGGTAACAACTCAGTATAGACAAGGATGTCATAATCTCGGATGAGCAGGAAATGAGTTTCGGTGTTTAAGGTAAGTTGGTATTGTCTTCAGCGTCACCTGAGATTGGTGTTTTGGTGAAATAGGCTTTGCATCCTGGTTAATGATTCTTGATCGCTTTTCAGCATTAGTGCGACCGGTGGATTGGATGTGCGAACCCTTTATTCCTTTCAGAAGGTTGTGAGAGCGAGTCCCACATGAAGATTGTATAAATGTGTCATGTAATCACTTGATTGATTAAAGATTTAAACCAAGTATGAGGATTGTGGTGATATCATTAATTTGAAAATTTATGCCTGGAGGGCACTCTGTTTATTGGGTTATGGATTGTGGAGGTTTGCTCATGTTACGAGGGTCGTTCTTATGTGTTACGAGAAAAGGGGACTTATTATGGACCTTTGAAAGGTTATTAGCCTACTTGGTGCAATCAGAAATCGGCTTGAGATTAGTGGATTGATTTAAATGTGAACAAGGGCTTATATTAGGCCAAACATGTTCATTTTAGTAAGGCGCTCCTTACGGAGGAGTAGTCAGGGTGTTATTTCTTGCCAGATATTTTATGTAGTGATACATTGCACCGTGTGAGTTGTGAGACGGCTTGTTGAATTTCTTATATGTTGAAGGTTTCGCGTAGAGATAATGTTATATAAGCAGGATGGATCTTGAGATTTGGATCGTATATCGCACCTCAGTTGTACTCGAGTTTGTGGATTATAGCGTTATATGTCTCCCCAGGGAAATGGTATTATGAACTTAGCGTGCTTGTGATCGAAATTCAGTATTTAATGTAATGAGAAAATTTAGCTCTATGTGCATCTCCTTATGTGAGATCTACGTGTTTATCGGTGGCACGCCACCATGGTTATGTTGTGCGGATCGGATGTCACACCGCCATGGGTATGTTATTTGGATCGGGTGGCACGCCGCCATGGCTATGTTATGTGGATCGGGTGGGACGCCGCCATTGTTATGATTGCTTAGATCGGGTTGCGCGCCGCAATAGTGTGATGTTCAGTACAGTTTCTCATATATGTTTATTGTGTTCTGTTTCCTATTTTCCGAAGGAAGCTCATATTAGCTGTGCGCCCGCGTCGCATGTCTAATTCGCTAGAGGGGTAATTGAAATTCCTTTTCAGAGTTTGTTTTCCTTTGTATCGCATTCTAATTGGTAGCCTATTGGCATCATATGAGACTTTTGGTCATGTCAGGGTAGCTTGTTGCCTGAGCAGTTCGCACTGGGTGAGACGAGGTTGTTGGGTTTAGGATCAGTCCAATTTGATTACATGAAATATATTAAGGAGCAAAGATCATTATTTGGTTCAGAATGAGGTAATTTTTCTTGTCAGAAGTATAGACTCAATGATTGGTTGACTCGGCAGTTGATTACGAATTTTTGCATATCTTTTCCTTTGTGGCAGCATTGAGCATTGTAAGGGTTAGAGTAAGACCTGTGTATGTCATAGGGTGCAATGGGAGCATCAGATTCATGGAATTTTGACTAAGTTTATCAGGAAAAGGTTATTGTGGTCCGGTGAGTAAGTGACGCTAGGTGTGAACTCAGCAAAGTTATGCAACCGTGTTTGGGTACACCGTGTAGTGATTAATATGGTGATCTTATGTTGGAAACAGGTCAGACATGAAACTCCGGATGTTGGCATTGGGCTTTAAGGCATATCCGCTTGAATAAAAGAGAATATCTTCAGAATTGATCGAGCTAATGTGCTCAACTGAGCTGTGGTAGCACGAGAAGGTGCATGAAAAGTTAAACAGTGATTTCAGACCACTCTAGTGTAGTTCTCGGCACGTTTGAGGACGAACACATGTTTAAGTGGAAGAGAATGTAACGACCCGACCGGTCGTTTTGAGCCCTAGCACACCGTTCAGTAGTCTGAGGCCATAAGCAGCTTCAACTCAGGTATTATGACTTGTATGCGTGGTCGGAATTAAGTTTCGGGAAGTTCAGAGTCGATTTGGAAAGAGAATTCTCATTTCGGAAGCTTAAAGTTGAAAGAATTAACTAGGATGGGATCTTTGAGTAAACAACCTCAGAATTAGGATCTGAAGGTTCTAGCAAGTTCGTATGATGATTTCGGACTTGGGCGTATGCCCCGTTCGGGTTTTGGATAACCCACGAGTGTTTTGGCGCCTATTGTGGAAGTTAGCATTTTAGAAGAAATTTCATAAGTTTGGCTTGAAGTGAATTTCAATGTTATCTATGTCCGTTTGAGATTCTGAGTCTGTGAATAGCTCTGCATGGTGATTTGGGAGTTGAGAGCGTGATCAGAAGTGAAATTAGAGGTCCGTAGGTCATTTTGGAGCCATTTGGCTAAAGACAGAAATTTGAAGGTTTTTGAAAAGTTTGACCGGAAGTGTACTTTTTGATATCGGGGTCGGAATCTGATTCCAAAAGAGTTGGTCCGTAATGTCGAATATGACTTGTGCGCAAAATTTAAGGTCAATCGGACGTGATTTGATAGGTTTAATCACCGGAAACAGAAGTTTGAAGTTCTAAAGTTCATAAAGCTTGAATTGGGGTGTAATTCGGGATTTTCGTGTTGATTGATGTGATTTGTGGCATCGAGCAAGTCCGTAATGTGTTTTGGGACTGGTTTGGTATGATTGGTTGGGGTCCCACGGGCCTCGGGTGGATTCCGGGTGGCTAACAGATCGAAATTTGGAATTTTTGGATAGCTGAAGGGTTTGGTTGCTGGTATTTTGGCTTATGCGGTGGGTTGACCGCAGAAGCAGCCCCGCAAAAGCAGAAAAAGGAGCCGCAGAAGCATATTTTTGGTCAAGGATCGAGGACCGCAGATGCGGTCAAGATTCCGCAGAAGCAGGATCGCATCTGCGGAAGGATAGTCACAGAAGCAGAATAGGGGTAGCTGAAGAGGACCGCAGAAGCGGCTGATGGTCAGCAAAAGCGGGACCGCAGAAGCAGAATTTCTTCCGCAGAAGCGGAAGTAGCTGGAGGCAGAGGGGTTGTTTTAAAATCGGGATTTGGCCATTTTCTCTCACATTTTCATGGCTTGGGCGAATTTTTGTGGAGCTTCAAGAGGGGATTTTCGTCATCAATGTCAAGGTAAGTTATCCCCACCTATTTTGAGTTAAATACATCAACTATGTATGGATTTGAGCATTGAAATTAGTATAAATTTGAGGTTTTGTTGGAAAACCTAGAAATCTACATTTCTTGGAATTTAACCACGATTTTGGGTATGGAATTGAGAGTAAATTATATATTTGAGTTCGTGAGGTTATAGGTAGACTTACTCTTCGAAAATTTTGGAAATCCGGGCACGTGGGACCGAGGGCAATTTTGTCAACTTATCGATCGGGGTAAGGCATTTTTATAAATTGGATTATAATGAGCAATTAAGTATATATTAATGAATTTGCATAATCATTGGCTAGTTTTGGAGCGTTGTGCATCGATTCGAGCCTTCGGAAGGGCGTGGAATGCCAGTTATAGATCTTCGGAGCGAGGTGAGTCTCCTTTCTAACCTTGTAAGAGGGAATTGTCCCCGTAGGTGAAATAATTGACTATGTGCTCCTATTTGTGGGGGCTACGTATGCACGAGGTGACGAGAGTCCGTGCGTAGCTACTATTATGCTACTGTCTGGGTAGTTAGGACCCAAAAGCATGTTATACTTGGATTATTTACAAACCTATCAATAGCTTGAACTGCTTAAACCACATCGAATTAGTAAACGAATTTCTAAAAGGGTTTAAACTTCATTTTTCTAAATTATTAAAAAGAATTGGCTCTTCTTTGGATAATTGCTCCATGTTGACTTCTTGATTGGCTGTCTGCATGTGTACCTCGGCAGATTAAATAGATGCATCTACAGGCGCGCCCTCGACCCTCGGCAAGTGCACAGTTTATTATTGTTGGAGCGGGCCGTCGACCTCAGCATGATTTGCGCATGATATATATTGTTGCCTGAGAATTTAAATGTGATATTGCCTTTCATGGTTTGATATAAATTGATAAGATAATGAAAAGTAAACCTTGAAAATCCTTTATTATTTGTTAAAGGTGTTTACCTGTTTTCCGGCTTCGTGAGTTAGAACTACTATATAAATTCATGATTTCCTCACATTTTTAGTACATCATTATTGGACCGCTAGTAAGTGTCGATGTTGACCATCTAGTCTCTACTTCTTCAAGATTAGGCGGGATACTCATTGAGTACACGTTGTTTACGTACTCATACTACACTTCTGTGCATTTTTGTTGCACAGGTATATGTAACTCTAACGGCCTACTGGGCGTAGCAGCACGGATGATTTGGGACTAGATGAGCTGCATTATTCGAGACGGCCGCAGCTAGAGCAGTCCCTTCTAGTATACTGTATTTACTTCCGGTCCACTGTATTCCGGACGGATGTTGTATTTTACTTTCTTGTCAGTAGATGCTTATGTACTTGTGACACCGGGTTCTGGGATGGTTTTGAAGTATTTGGTAATAACTGCTTATCATATAAATTCGATTTGAGACAACTGTCTTGTAAATTGCTGAATTTGAAGGAAAATCCTAGATTTCAAAAATATTAAAATGAGAATTTGATTAAGTAATTTGGTTGGCTTGCCTAACAGCAATGTCCGGCGCCTTCACGACCCTTAGTGGATTTTGGGTCGTGAAAGTTTTCATTATGAGAAATGGCAAAAGGCCATGGAATCCGAAATGGAATCCATGAAGGAAAATAAAGTATGGACTTTAGTTGATCCTTCAAAGGATATAAAACCTATAGGTTATAAATAGATTTTTAAAAAAAAGATTGGAGCACACAAAAAGGTGGAGACCTACAAAGCCCGTCTTGTTGCCAAGGGATATCATCAGAAAGAAGGAGTCGACTATGACGAGACTTTCTCTCCCGTGGCAATGCTCAAATCAATTCGGATTTTGCTTGCTATAGAAGCATACTATGATTATGAAATATGACAAATGGAAGTGAAAACAACCTTCCTAAACACTCTCAGCCCGATTGCCTTTGCCCCGCCAGGAATACAATACCGAATCTCTAAATCATGCACTGAGTAAACTTCCCATCAAGTCATTCACTGCCCTGACACGTAGGCAAATGTCCTACCATCATATCATAAGTATCATGGCAATTTGTGCCTAGCCTCAGAGCCCTCAGAAGTATCGCAACTGGGCTGAAATAATAAAATACTCTTCCAAGCGACGATAATAATTCGATCAGCTATACCGGGAGAAACATCCCGTATCACATCTGTAGTACCATTACGGTTCTTCAATTTTTGATTTATAACAAGTTGTTCGCATCGCGTAAGATTGAGTAGGAATGAATTAAAGGCATACGCCTCCAAGGATCAAATCGCACGATAAGGAATCAACAAGGGAAGTACTCCTAACAGTCCTGCAGCCTCTCGAGGATAAGTACAAACATCTGCATACCGATCCACGAGACCCTACTAGACTTGCTCATGACTTGCGAGACCCTAGGAACCTAGTGCTCTGATACCATGTTGTCACGACCCAAAATCCACTGAGGGTCGTGGTGGCGCCAGACATCGCTGTCAGTCAAACCAACCAAAATACTTAATTAAATTCCAATTTTTGTATGGTCTAAAATCATTTTTCTTTATACATTAAATAACGAATAATAAAATTTACAGAAACAACCACGAAATCTTTAACAAAACTTAACATTGAATAATCCAAAAATCCTCCCAGACCCCGGTGTCACAAGTGCATGAGCAATTTCTAAGAAATAATGTAATACAACAATCGTCCGAAATACAATATTGGACAGAAATAAATACAGAGAACTGAAAGAGACTCTGCTGGCTGCGAATCGCCTCGAGAAATGCAGCTCACCTAAGTCTCTGTATCATCCGTGCTGCTATGCCCAGTAGGCCACTAGAGATGCATATGCCTGTGCAATAAAAATGCACAAAAGTGTATTATGAGTACGCAAACAATGTGTACCCAATGAGTATCCCGTCTAATCTTGAAGAAGTAGAGACAAGATTGTCGACTTCGACACTTACTAATAGTCCAATGATGGTATATCCATAATATATTAAATCGTGATTTGTTATAAACATGATTATAATTCAATGGGTTGAAGCAAATAAATGGTTCTTTATTTTATAGGAAATCATTCCTTTTTATCATTTATACATATATTCGTAAGCTAGAAAGAGGCAGCAACAACTTCAATAAGTTTCAAGGCAAGCAATACAAACATGAGCAAATCATGCCGAGGTCGACGGCCCGCTCCAACAGAAATGTAAACTGTGCACTGCCGAGGGTCAAACGGCGCGAACCATAGATTCATCTATTTAATCTGCCAAGGCGTTCGGCTCGCTCCAAAATTAAACACATACAGACAATCAATCAAGAGTCCGCACAGAGCAATTATCCAAAGAAAGTCAATCCTCTTTTAACCATTTAAGAAAAATGAAGTTAAATCCTTATAGAAATTTATTTACTAATTCAATGTGATTTAAGCAATTCAAGTTTTCAATAAGTTTACGATTAATCCAAGTATAACATGCTTTTGGGTCCTAGACTACCCGGACAATAGCATAATAGTAGCGACGCATGGACTCTCGTCACCTCATGCGTACGTAGCCCCCACAAATAGGAGCACATAACCAATTAACTCACCTATGGGGATAATTTCGTCTTATAAGATTAGAAAGGAGACTCATCTCGCTCCGAAGATCCATAACCGGCATGCCACACTCTTCCGAAGACTCGAATCAATGCAAAATGCTCCAAAACTAGCCAATAATTATGCAAATCCATTAATATATGCTAAGGTACTCGTTATAATCCAATTTATAACAATTCCTAACTCTGATCGAAAAGTTGACAAAAATGCCCTCGGGCCCACGTGCCCGAAATCCGAAATTTTTCGAAGATAAAGCTTACCCACGAACTCACGAAGTCAAATAAATAATTTTCTTTTAATTCCATACCCAAATTCATAGTCAAAATTCTAGAACAATAATTTTCTAGGTCTTCCCTCAAACCCCAAGTTCTGTACAAATTCCCATGTCTAAATCCATACATAAATGTTGTATTTACTCAAAACTAGTAGAAATCACTTACATCATGCTTGGTGATGAAAATGGTACCCCAAAGCTGCTCCAAAATCGGCTCCCATGTAAGAAATGAAGTAAAAACAAGCCAAGAACCGATTTTTAAAATAACACACTGCCTCAGCACTTTTTGCACCTGCGGTAACTGGACCGCTTCTGCGGTTCCGCGGGTGCGAGCCACCCTACCGCATCTGCGGTTTCCTCTAGGTTACCCTTCTCTGCTTCTGTGCTCCTCCTTCCGCAGGTGTGATCCCGCTTCTGCAGCACCTTGACCGCATCTGTGGTCCCTTAGATCCTGAACAAAATTCGCACATGCGCCCTCCTAGCCGCTTCTGCGGCTCCGCACCTGCGGCCCCTTTCTCGTAGGTGCGGTTATGACAACAACCAGCAAGTTCAGCCCTTCCAAAATTCCATTTTCGATCGGTTAACCACCCGGAATCCACCCGAGGCCCACCGGGATCCAGACCATTCATACCAACCAATCCCAAAACACATTACTGACTTGCTCAAGGCCTCAAATCATATCAAATAATGCTAAAACCACGAATCGACCTCCAATCCAAGCTTTATGTACTTTAAAACTTCAAACTTCTATTTTCAATGTTAAAACCTATCAAATCACGTCCGATTGACTTCAAATTTTGCACGCAAGTCATATTCGACATTACAGACCTACTCCAACTTCCGGAATCGGATTCCGACCCCGATATCAAAAAGTTCACTTCTGGTCAAACTTCTCAAAGACCTTCAAATTTCTATTTTTAGCCAAATGACTCCAAAATGACCTACAGACCTCTGAATTCACTTTCGATAATGCTCCAAACTCCAGAATCACCATACGGAGCTATTCACAGACTTGGAATCCCAAACGGACATCGATAACACCGAAATGCACTTCAAGCCAAACTTATGAAATTTCTTCTAAAATGCTAGCTTCCACAATAGGCGTTAAAATGCTCCTGGGTTATCCAAAACCCGAACCGAGCATACGTCTAAGTTTGAAATCATCATACGAACCTGTTGGAACCTTCATATCTTGATTCCAAGGTCGTTTACTCAAAAATCCCATCCTAGTTAATTCTTTCAACTTAAACTTCCGAAATGAGAATTCTCTTCCCAAATTAACTCTGAACATATCAAAACTCAATTTTGACCATGCGTACAAGTCGTAATACCTGAAATGAAGCTGCTCATGGCCTCAGACTGTTGAGCGACGTGCTAGGGCTCAAAATGACCGGTAGGGTCATTACATTCTCTCCCACTTAAATATATGTTCGTCCTCGAACGTGCTGAGAACTGCATTGAAGTAGTCTAAAATCACTGTTTAACACCTCATGCACCTTCTCGTGCTACAAAACCTCAGTTGAGCATGTTAGCTCGATCAATTCTGAAGATATTTCCTTTTATT
Source organism: Nicotiana glauca (assembly GCA_026770625.1). NCBI lineage: Eukaryota > Viridiplantae > Streptophyta > Magnoliopsida > Solanales > Solanaceae > Nicotiana > Nicotiana glauca. The sequence goes on from MU684184.1 coordinate 164,248, forward strand.
CAACCAGATAAGCCTTAGAGCCTAATCCAAACATCCAAAATTCTATGCCCCACCTGCTTCCAACATACGTCCATCGTATCAATAACTACAAGCAACCCAAAACACGACTGCATACCTTAGCTGAATTCACAACTTGCACCACTTTACTCATAGGACCACAATAACATTCTCTGATCAATTTAATCGAAATTCCACGAATTTGATGCTCCCATGGCACCACATGGCATACATACGTCTTGTTCTAACTCTTACAACACCGACACGAAGGATGAGATCTGTATAAATTCATAATTGCTACTGAAACAACAATTCATTGGGTCTATACTCATGGCAAGAACTATCACCTTATTCTGAACCAAACGTCTTAGCTCCTTAATATAATTCACATACTCAAATTGCACTGATCTCGAATTCAATGATCTCGTTTCACCCAGTACAAACTGCTCAGGCAATAAGCCACCCCGACATGACCAAAGGTCTCATATGATGCTACAATGTGCCAATAGGCTACCGATTCGAACGCGATGCAAAAGGAAAACGAACTCTGGAAGGAATTACCTAACTCACGCACTACTATGGACTTTCCTTAGAAAATAGGTAGCAAGGAATACAAAAATAACATACAGAAAACTATACTCAATATCACACTATTGAGGCGCGCAACCTGATCCAAATAACATACCCATGGCGGCGTGCCACCCGATCCACACACAACACTCACCTAAGGAGATGCACATCGAGCTAAATTGCTCATTACAATAAAATAAGGAATTTCGATCACAAGCACGCTAGGTGCATAATGCCATCCCTGAGGGGACATATAGCGCTATAAGCTACAAAACTCAAGCTCAACTGAGGTGCGATACACAATCTAAATCACAAGAGCCTTTTTGCTCATATAACATCATTTCTACGCGGATCCTCAACACATAAGCAATTTCTCAAGCTGCCTCACAACTCACTCGGCGCAACATATCACTACATGAAATATCTAACAATGAAATGACACCCTGACTACTCCCCCATAAGGAGCGCATTACTGAAATGAACACGTTTGGCCTGATATAGAGCTCATATTCACCTTTGATTCCATCCACTGACCTCAAGCCAATTCAGGTCGAACTAACTAGGCTAATAACTTTTCCAAGGTCCATAATAACTCTCCTTTCTTTTATAACGCATAAGAACAACCATCATAACTGGAGAAATCCTCCACAGTCCACAACTTAATAGACTGAATGCCCCTCTTGAATATGTTCTCAAATCAATGATATTACCATAATATTCATACTTGGTTTAACTTCTTCAACCAATCAAGTAGCTATATACCATACTTATACAACCTTCCTGTAGGCATTCTCCCACAACCTTCTGCACCAGGTAACAAATCTGCACAACCTCATCACCGACCATACAATGCTATAAAGCAAATTAAGAATCCACAAATCAATACACGAAGCCTCTTGCACAAGGCACTAATCTCACGTGACATTGAAGGCCATACCAACTTACTTTAAACATCCAAACTCCTTTCTACTCATCCGATCTCGTGACATCCTTGTCAATAACGAACTGCAACCTTGATCACTTTCAAATTCCATACCACTCACTGCACCTAACACGTCGATTTGCGATAGAACATGCTTTTCATCATAGCTCTAGATTTTCTAATAGATTAACACTTCATTATATAAAAACTTTACACTTAACTCACTTTAGGAGAACCATAGCATCACACATGTGAATCCTCATAACCGTAGGATATTCAAATCCTGAAGTAGTGGTCTAATCCACCGCAACCCTTTCGAGATCCGCCCATACGTGACAGGCCATAACAGTAGAATACCTTTGAATAACATCAATTACAGCGGCCGACAAGCCTCACACGTACCATCATAAATCACTTGCATAACTTGATTTGTAATGACTCGACTAGTTGTTTTGAGCCCTAGAGCATCGTTCAGCAGTCTGCAGCCATGAGCAGCTTCATTTCAGGTGTTATGACTTGTACGCATGGTCGAAATTGAATTTCGAGAAGTTCAGAGTTGATTTGGAAAGAGAATTCTCATTTTGAAAGCTTAAAGTTGAAACAATTAGCTAGGATTGGATTTTCGAGTAACGACCTCAGAATTAGGATCTGAAGGTTCCAACAGGTTCGTATGATAATTTCGGACTTGGGCGTATGTTCAGTTCAGGTTTTGGATACCCAGGGAACGTTTTAGCGCCTATTATGAAAGTTAGCATTTTAGAAGAAATTTCATAAGTTTGGCTTGAAGTGCATTTTAATGTTATCGATGTCCGTTGGAATTCCAAGTCAGTGAACAGCTCCATATGGTGATTCTGGAGTTGGGAGCGCGATCAGGAGTGATTCGAAGGTCTGTAGGTCATTTTGGAGCCATTTAGCTAAAGGTAGAAATTTGAAGGTTTTTGAGAAGTTTGACCAGAAGTGGACTTTTTGATATCGGGGTTGAAATCCAATACCGAAAGTTGGAGTAGGTTCGTAAGGTTGAATATGACTTGTCTGCAAAATTTGAAGTCAATCGGACGTGATTTGATAGGTTTAAACATCGAAAATAGAAGTTTGAAATTTTAAAGTTCATTAAGTTTGGATTGGAGGTCGATTCATGATTTTAGTGTTGTTTGATATGATTTGAGGCCTCGAGCAAGTTCGTAACATATTTTGGGATTGGTTGGTAGGTTTGGTTGAGGTACCGGTGGCCTCGGATGGATTCCGGGTGGTTAACGGATTGAAAATAGAATTTTTGGAAGGCTGAGGTTGCTGGTTGTTGTCATAACCGCATCTGTGGTTTTTGGACCGCAGATGCGGTTTTGGGCTAGAAGAGAAGAGACCGCAGATGCGTCATATTTCTGCAGATGGGGGACCGCACCTGCGGTGGGGAATTTGCAGAAGCGGGAATAAGGGGGCCTGGTAAAGACCACTGGGTACCCTGCGCTCACTGGGGGTGTGTACAGACTCCGGAGGGGCTCCTACAGCCCAAGCGCTATAATACTGCG